>WAAE01028724.1:0-15638 GCA_013400495.1 Nicator chloris | reverse complement strand
TCCAGCACAAATCCAAACCAGCCCCCTACTAGCTCCTGTAAAGAAAAGGAATTATTCCCAGGCAAAGCAGCACAGGAGTCAGAAGGATGATGCTCAGCATTCCTCATACCCAGTCCTGAGTGCTTAGAAAGACTTCCTGATTCTTGTTTCCAAGGCTTTTCTGAGAGAAGGTAGAGAAATGACCTGGCATTTAGTTGAGTTACTGGGATATGTCTCTTAATTATGTATGACTTTGTGTCATTGAGGAAGTAAGGAAGCTGAGATTGCTGATCTCCATGAAGGAAGGCTAATTTTAGTATTTCTGGGTTTTCTCTTCCTATAATCTGATTTACCTGCTACAGCTAATTACAAAGCTGCCCTACTTCGAGAACCCTTTCTGTTTGATATATGTAAGTACTATAGTTTCCAAATAGTCTGTCAGTGTTTACATAACAAATATTGTTACATTCATAGAAATTGGAAGTTTCAATCTCAGTTTTGGACTTCACATAATGCGCTTTGGGAAAGTAAGGAAAATTTATTATTTCATACAATAAATCTCTGTGCTAGATAATAATTCCAGAGGACTTCGTCCCAGCATCGGTCACCAGGTGGCACTGCCACATACAGGCTTGCCTTACAGCAATCCTTTGACAGCATGTCTGGCTATGGGATAAGGATCTCTGGTTTCTTCCCCTCTGTAACTTGGATCTGGAACTACGAATTCATGTCACCATAACTTCCATCCCACTTCTTACATTGTAGGGAAACAAACTAACTTCTCTTTTAGTTATTACCAAGATGAGCACAAAGATCTCCAGTTACATAAACAACATTCAGCATTTTAATGATAACAGAATACATACAATACACTGCATATTTGCAGCAGTTTAAATCAGTAACTTAATTATACTAACATTTCTGCATTATGACTCGCTTTTCAAATGGTATATTGCATTTGGGGCCTATTCTCATTTTACTCTTTTCCCAGTTTACACATCTGTCAAGGAGACTTTTCTAGATCTGGATCTTGATCATAGAAAAAGCATTTGCATTTCTCTATCCCAGAGAGAGATTTTCAACATTTTCATGCCGTTTGACCACTCTAAAATTCTTCTTCCATATTCTGTTATGCAATCTAGTTATCAGTGTCTTTATGCCACATTTAGGAATACGCTTCTCTGCCACTGAAAGTGGCCGGGGTGCTTAATTCCCCTGTGAATTACCTCTGAATGTGAGAAATAATATTCAGATGTTCTTGGTATTATTGAAGCTGAAACTAGTTTTTCTGTTCCCCATGGATGTCATTGCTGCTGAGTCTTCGGCTGTTTATACGTTTGTAAAAAAATACTCGTCTAAGAGCTTGCCCAAATTAAAGCAAGACAGACTTCCTTCCCAGTGATGCTTCTGAGCAGGGAAGTCCTGGATGCTGCAACCAGACATGAAGCCTGAGAATGGTACTGAAGTTTACATTTAAAATGAGGAATGTAAGTGCATGTCTGGCATGAAACAGTGGTGTGCTCTGCCACGCTGCTTCTCGCAGTTTGGAATGTGGGGAGAGATACTCAGCAGTCAACAGAGTCAAGACAACAGATGTCGATTTACCTAGGAGAGAGTCAAGGACGATGAGAAAGAGGATTAAGGAGTTCCCATCTGTTCTTTTTTATTAATGTTAGCAGCTACACTGGCACCATTCTTGGTATTGTGTTGGGCCTACTAGTGCCCTGTTGTTCATGCAAAGCTGTACCTTCTTTTACCACACATAGAGTACGAAGTGGAGAAGCTGCAATAACACTTCAATAGTGGTACACTTGAAGTCATAATAGTATTTCCATTTTCCTCTTGAAGAGACATAATTTGTGCCCTTTGAAGTACTCCTGCCTTCCAAAGCATCTCTCTTCTGTGTTATTTCTGCACTCTACTCCAGATTTGCTAACCTATCATGCCTGTGGTTCATCCTTTGTAATAATACATTTGTGAAATAATATCACTATGTTCCTTTTAGCTTTGCAAATGACAAGAAATTCTGTCTTAGTTTCCATTGCTAGAGAACTGGAGCGGACCAGGATCCCTTCCAAATCACAACTGAGGGAGATGTAGCAGACACTGTTAGGGAGAGAAGTAGACTCCAGCAGTCACAGCACTTCATCTCTTCTTCCTCATCTTTTTTCTCTTATTTGTTACTGTTACTGCAGTGGCTGGGGAATAATAGAGAAGTAAATGGCTCCTTTTTATAAAAGAAATAATTGGGAATGTGGAAGTCCTTGTTGCAGAAGTTGCTCTTTCTCCTGCAGTAACTAGCTTTGCAGCTGATCTGAGCTGCTGACAGCCACTAAACTCTGTATTACCTCAACAACAGGGATTCTAGTAAGCTGATGTGATGCAGTTTGAGGAGGCAGGGGCCCTATTAAAAAAAAAAAACAACAAAACAACAAAATCAAAAGCCCCAACAAATTTCAAATGCTTCCACATGGAAAGGTGCTGTGATCACACAGGACTCCACATTAAAACTTAGTTTTAAATACAATATATTGTGGTTGTTCAGTGGATTCAAAGTCTTCAAATATTCAAAGAGAAATATAATAATTAATTGTCTCTCTTAATCAGTGCTACATTAAATTGAATAACAATACACTGAACACAGACATAAAATGTGCCAGTTGCCTTAAGTTCTAGATATGTTTATAAAATTTCTAGCTAGGGATTATTCTCTTATGAACTTTGCTCATTCCAGTTTCCCCAAATCTGTTTTGGAGTGTTTTGTTCTTAGTGGCAGAACAAATTTAAGCCATCATTTTGATCAAAAAAGATTAGTGCCATTTAAGAAGAAAACACTAAAACCAACCTACCTCTTATCAGATTAATTTTTCATCATTTTTATTGTTTACAAATTGCAGCAATTGTCCTCTGCTATTGACATATCTCTGCAAGACCAATATGTCTTACTCTGGCATTGCATTTTAAACTATTGTAATCTTCATACATCCTGCAAAATATACAATTTTCATTATTTCTAGTGAGTTTTTTATGTACTTTAAAAGAAGAGGCACCAGAGTTTCTCTAGCAGCTAAAGCTTAAAGTCCTGGTAATACGTCCAGTCTACTGAACTTTCTAGTACTTCAGTTGTATTTCCAGAAGTTATTTCATTACAGTCTTCAAATAAAACAGGATAGTTTAAATTAATTAAATGGTTTTGAAAGTAAAAATGCCTATATCTCAGATCTGAAAAAAGGATCTGAAAGTAAAATAAAATATGACTAGTTTAAACTAATGCAAATGTGGAAATGGACCTTGAATTCCCAGACAGCTAAGTGAGATCATTCTTAGAAAAGCAATTGAATCAGAAGCAATTCCAGCTTCAGGGCATATTATTGAAATAATAGTCCAAGGTGACTGAAACTATGCATAAATTATGGTATTGTAAAGTCAAGCCTACGGCTCCTCTAATAACTTAATATTTTTTCTGCAATTAAATTTATGGCTAGAAAGCTTAAAGGGATGGATAATCACTAGCAATTAACAGTCTGATCATGTGAGATGCTGAGGTCTCTTTGCTGCTTAAGAAGTTACTGAGAGTTGTGGTTGCTTACCATTTTGCAGGTCTAAATCCTTTTAACACTGAGTATGAATTGAAGACCCAGATATGATATATGAAATGGCTGCTGTGGTGCCATGTGCAGAAACAGCATATATTATCAAGGTATGGTCTTAGACAAATAAACATACTTCCTCTAATAAACAGAAAGAAAAACACATGCTTGGTTTTATTTGGAAAAATAACTGAGTACATGTAGTACTCCATTGACAACTATATCAAATCCAAAATGTTCAGAGGCACTTACATTTAGTTAACTTTATCTATGTTTGGGCACTTCAATAATATCCCTTACTTTAAGAGGTTTTGCATCTAATGTCTATGTTTGGAACAAAAAACAATGGCAGGGTATCAACGATTCAAAAAAGTCTGATTGGGTCTGTGGTTGGTTCCACTTGCAGCACATGCTATGGCAGTTATTGCCCAGAGTACTTTATGTACTTCTGAACTTCCAATAGAGTGTTGCCTTCAGATTTTACAATTTGTTTCAAGAAGCTTGGGCAATGCTAATGATTGTAATAGAAAAAGGAATTGTTATAAAACTGTAGCTTCTCACCAGAGACTTTGTCTGTCATGTTTCTGGCATGGGTGCTGCATTTACACTTCTGTTTGGGATGATCTGGAGAGAAACTGTTCTTTGACCAAGAACAGACATGTATTTTCAAAGCTCTCTGCATAAGGACTGTGGAAAGTTGCTTTCTTCTCTGTCCCAAAGTTTTTGATTCATTAACTGAGCTATAAGGATTATATATTTTATGCTAATTCCTAACTACATTGTGCAAAGAATTAGAGAAAGATACTTTCCTTATCATTATAGTTTAAACACTAGAAATTACATGAGAGGCATGTCAGATGTCATGGGCAAAGGAGTACTGTGCTCAATATGACAGAAATTGGAATTTTTAACTTAAAGGTGCATGCAATCTTACAACTGAAAAGAAATGAGAAAAGGGGACCAACTTCAGGAAGAAAAGTTATATAACAAAAGGACTGACTTCCTACTAAAACACTGTTAACGAGATGGGGGGATAAAAAGTGTTAGGCAGATTAAAGGATAAGAAATGATGAAGTAAATGGATAAAAGTAGTGGACAGCTAAAAGGGATTACTACGAAGAATCGATTCATAGAGACAAAAAGCTGCAGCAAGAAAAAAGCATGAAAACTTTGGATTGACATCTGAGAATTTATTTTGAAGGTAGTTAATAGTGGGATTATATATAAATAAATTTCATCTTCTAAGGGATTTGTATAAAGAATTCAGTAATAAAATTAAATTAAGTCAAAATGACCAGATCTCATACCATATTCTGCAAATCACCCAACAGAAGGAAAAACTAAATAGCTTTACAAAACAGGCACAATGGTGACAGTTGAAGAATTTCACATTCATTTTTCACATTTTAGAATTTTATTTCTACCTGATAATTTGCAGTAATTGAACTGCATCTTTATCAGCTGAAAACACAGCTCTGTAACATCTTCAAGTGAAGATTTCTTGTTCCAGTTGTATGATGCGAGAATACCAAGGCATCTGTAATTGCTTAAAAGAATTTCTTTGCTATTTAAATGTGTTTGCATGATTGTCTTCAAGTTTCCTGATTATTATTAAATATTTGTATCGCCATAGCACCTAAAAGCCTAGGTGGCTGTCCACAAACTGGTTTTGGTAGTTCATATACAAACATAAACCAAAACTACTAGAGATGGTGTTGGTGAGCAGCTGCAGCTATTCAGTATGTTGCAGCCTCCCCATTAGGCTGCTTCATTGGAGTCATTTAACGATTATCCCATCTGAAACAATTGCAGAAGAATGCATGAGGGGGTTTTGCCGCTGTTCTAGGGCAAGCCCAGTGTTTAGTTCACTTCCCAGGTAGGTTAAATTGGTCTTTGCGCTCAAATGACTGAATTGCAGCTTCACGCTCTAGATAAATCGTCTAACCAAGCGTACCCAAAAGGGGTGAGTAGCCTTCACCCCCGAGCAGTCATTCCCGCTCCCTTTGTGCCGGCAGCGCTGTCTCTATAAGTGCTGTCACTTAAATTAGAGGCAGCTCACAGAACTGAACTGGCAGAAAAGGAGCAGCTTGCTGCAGCATTAAACCAGTGCCAGCGCTGCTGCCAGAAACCAAACAGCTCTTCTTCCAGGTGCCCTGGTAAGAGGCTCACAAATTGTCCTTCCGCAGTGCCATTGCACAAAATCTTCAATGCCATTCTCAGCCAAAAGGTTAATGCTACCTGCGCAGAGTGAGGGAGAAGAAATTTTTTAGGTTTGTGATCCACAAGATTTGGACATTATTCTTCTAATTACCCTGGTTGTAAAATCTACTGTACAGCAATGTAGTTCAGATGATCAAGTGTGAAAACAGTCAGTTTGGGAAAGCAAGTCCAGTCTGGTTTTAACTTATACCACTGTAGCACATATTAAAGTTGTTCATATTCATATGAACACATTCAGCCCTGCATAAGACTTTTTGCATTAGCTCTCCTGTCCTAAGGGACATTGTAGGATGTCCCTTAAGGCTTGTAGGATGCCATGAGAGAATATATAGAGGTCTTACCAAACAACAATATTAAATTGAAAATTACAACCGATAAACTAAAATGCATAAACTAGATGGTTCAACTGAAAAAAAAATTGTTTGCTCAGGAAATGAGCAGAGTGGTTTGTAACAGTATGAAAATACCACAAATGCGACAGTTTTTGTCAGTTCAGACTACTGTGGGCTGTGACCTGAGCGCTACATGACCGTTCTCTGCAAAATAATCATGCAGTCTCAAATTACACAGAGCAGCTCTTCAGCTCAAGCTACAGATTTTTTATTTGTAGGCAGGGTTAAAACGGTGGCCATAACAACGTGTACTGGGAGTTACCGCCGCCGCTGCTACAGATTTGAAGAGGGGGACAGTCGCTACAATTGGCAATTACCAAAAGGATACGGATGCTGTATGGCTGGCAAAGCTTTGTCCAGCTACTTTTTAAGGTGGAGGAGACTAGTTACTAACATGTACAGTATGTGGCGGATTTGTCGTTTACAAGAGATGTTATCGCGATAGCGTCGAGGACAACTTTCTCCCTCCCCCCTCCCCCGATTAAAAGCTCAAGCACGAAACTCAAGCTTAGGGGAAAACAGGAAAATTAAAATCAGCGGTAATGAAACTCTTGACTCTGCAGTGCTTAGGGGGAGGCTGCCGTAGCACGGCCGCGGTACGGCTGGTTCTCCTCGCGTGGGAGCGAAGCCGCCGCGGGCGGGAGGTGCCCCGGGCCCCCGCTCCTTGCCAGGAGCCTTCTCCGTAGCGACTCTCCAGCTCGTCAGAATCAAACCAACTCAGACAGCGCTTGGGAGCTTCTGCAAAAGGGGCGGGGGAACGAGCCCGGCAGCCTCCCCACCTCCTCACCACCGTTCTGCGACCTTCCGCAAGATCCCTTGCGGATCTCCTCCTCCTGCCTGTCGCTTCGCGGCCGGCCACGCTGCGAGCCGCAGGCAAAGGCCAGCACCCGCGGCCGCAGGGAGGCCGGCAGCACTCGGCAGAACCGGGAGCGGGGCGCACGCTGTGTTTTCCTTCGGGGCCAGGGTCGGCGGGGCTGTCCCGCCCCTGAGCCGGGGGTGGTCAGGACTCGGAGCCCACTCGGGGCGTAACCGCGCCGCTCCGCCCCGGGGCGTCGAGGAGGAGGAGAAGGAGGAGGAGTGGGTGTCTCGGCCGTCCTTCCCCGCCCCAGGGGCTGACCCCGCGCGGGCAGGCAGGAGGCGGCGCGGCGGCGGAGACGTGCCCGGCGGGATGCGCGTTTAGCGGCGGCCCCGGCCGAGCTCAGGCCCCGCCGGCTGCACCTGGCGCCGGGGGAAGCGGCTGCGGAGCTCCGCGTCCTGCGCCCCGACACCCGCCATGGAGAAGCGAGGGGAGGGCGAGCCGCTCTCCCACCCCCTGGAGCCCGAGCCAGAGCCGCAGCCGGCGCCGCCAGGGGAGAAGCGCTTCAGGTTGTGGTACGTGGGTTCGTCGTGCCTGGACAGGCGGACCACGCTCCCCATGCTGCCCTGGCTGGTGGCGGAGATCCGCCGCCGCGGCCAGCGGCAGGAGCCCGGCGGCGCCCCGGGCAGCGGGGTGCCGGCCCGCGAGGTGCTGCTGCTGCTGGGCTCGCCCACGCTGCGCTGCGTGCCCGCCAGCCCCGGCCGCCCCGCCAGCCCCGCGCCCGCAGTCTTCATCTTTGAGCACAAGGCGCAGCACATCGCCCGCTTCATCCACAACAGCCACGACCTCACCTACTTCGCCTACCTGATCAAGGCGCAGCCCGACAACCCTGACTCCCCCATGGCCTGCCACGTCTTCCGGGCCACCGACCCCAACCAGGCGAGTGGGGGCAGAGGGCGGGGGCGCTGCCCGGGATCTCCCCACTTGGCTCCTCTCCTCGCCGGGCGGGACCCCAGGCACTGCGCTCCGCAGCCGCGGAGGGGCCGATGTGCCCGGGCGGAGCAGGGGGGTGCCTGCGGGCCGCTGCGGGACCGTAACCCCGCACGCCCACCCACGACGTGCGGGGAGCCCGCCCGGGGCCGGCCATGCCCGCCGGGCTCGTCCCGGTCTGCCCATCCAGCTCAGGCGGCTGCAGCGCCCTTGGGCTCGGCGGAAAGGGGAGGCGGTGCGAACACAGAGCCCCGCGTGGCCATGGGGTGCCTTGCCAGCCCCTGCCAGGCCGGGAGTACCAACCTCTGCGGAACGTAGTGCCTGGCGACACGGAGCTCCTTTCTTCCCGGTCCACCCTTCGTGGGGAGGCCTCGCATCCTGCAGCAGCTCAGTGCCAAGGGCACGGTTTGCTCTACGAGCAGGAGGCAGGCTTTGTGTTAACGCGTCCCAGCGGTGCTGTCCGTGTTGGACGGGAATGGAATACTGGAGGATGGTGCTTTTCCTCAGACCCCCGTGGTGCAGAAACGATGGTTCATGACCAGCAGGTCCTGTTGTGCTCACAGGTCATGCTAAGGACACCTGGCCGTGCTCAGGCATATGCAGTAGTGATACAAACAAGGCTAGGTTTGGGTGGGGACATTTTTGATAAAGTGCCAACTGGAAAAAAAGACCTAACAGTAAGATTGTATTTTCCTGACTATCTAGCTAGCTTTGGCTAACACAACAAATGTGCAGCAGACTTCTTTCTCTCCTGTTTAAAGTATGTGAGCAATAGCGGGTGGATAATCAATTTAGGAAGATAACAGCAAGAAAAAGGCCTTTCAATAACAGTCCCTTGGTTGAGCAAGTCAGAATACCTTCTCCTCAGTTTTCACAAACTGGAGAAAAAACTTGCAGTTAGAAGATAACTGACTTACTGCATGTACTGAACAGCTGCTAGGGTTTCTTTGTTTGGGTTTTCTTAAGTGAGGAGGGTAGGAAATATTAAGTAAACTACTGAAAAGTTCTTGGTGTATTAACTTTGAGATGGCATACTTCCAGAGAACATGGAGGCATTTAGGTTGCATTCATAGCTGTGGCTTAAGGATAGGCTTAGAACAGGCCATATCCTAAGTAAAGGTAACTGTGCTTAACTTGTTGGCAAGTGCTGTGGGTTGTGCTCTGCCAGAAGAGCATGCAGCAAGAGCGTGGAGGGGATCAGTAATTGGCAGGGGAGGAGCCCAAATGTCCTTTTAGGAGTCTGGTGGTATAGACTGACGCAAACTAGGTTTCTGCTGTTGGCAGAAGATGCTGAATCAAGTTTATTTCTGGGGTAGGTCTGTACTGGTACCATGAGTTTGTAAAACAATCTTGCTTGAAGATGGTGAATCCCTAGTATTCCAGTGAATGTGCAAAGTGCTACATACATTTACGTTTGAAAGGCTGTTTCTGACTAAAGCTCTATCCATATGTCTTTGCTTCTTTCCTCGTGGGGAAAGTGCCCTTATGTGCATTGAATTAAGTCAAACATACTGTAGGTGAAGTCTTCTATTGAAAGAAGTTGTTAGTTTGAACGTGTCTTGTTCAGTCTTTAGTTATGCCTGTTAAGATTTTTTTTTACTTTGTTATCATTAATAAAGAATATATTCCTCCCGGGAGCATTACTCAGCACATGATTTTGAGCTACAGTGGGGGTAGTAAATGCAGAGCTAGTAATTCACAAGTGTCTGATGAAAAGGCAGATTTTCTTAAGGTACCAAAAGGAAAATAAGGTGAATTTCCCCCCCTCCCTCTGAGTTTTGTTATCAGTTAGTTGAGGCTTGGTTGGCTAAGCCTGTGCAAGTATCTAGCTGTTGGTCTGTGCTAAAGCTTAATCCTGAGTGGGTGAAGTCAAGATGCAGGTTACTAGCTCTAAAAGTCTTCTTTCTAAGCTCTTAATTGTTTATTACAGAATTGATGCTGTCCTTGCATGCTTTCAAGATCTTTACATGCTTCTGTTTTGTAGTAGTTAGACAGCATTTTTCACAGCTGTTCTTTTAAGACAACCTCATTTTTCATCTTAGGCTCTAGTGACTTTGAGCCAACCTGAGTTGACCCTGCTCCTGAGAGAAGTGATCCTGTCTTCTTCAAGCCTCAACGCATTGTTTCTTCCTCTCAGCTTTGTCCTCATGGCAGCACAACTGTGCAGCCATACAGCAAAGAAGATCCAGGAATTGACTGGTGTTGAGCTTGCTTTTCCCTTACCTTCTCTGGAGTATTTCCAAACTGCTTCCCTGATTTGCTTTCCTATGCAACCCTAATAGCTCTTTACATCAAGGCAGGTGGGTTGGAGGCACATGGTATCAATGAGTGCCCAGGAAGGGGGAAGGGTCAGATGGCCTTTCCAGAAGTTCTAGAGAAGATCATTTCCAGAGAAGTTGTGGATACTCCATCCCTGGAATTGTTTGAGGTTGGATGGGGCTTTGAGCGACCTGGTCTAGTGTAAGATATTCCTTGGCAGTGGGGGTGGAATTAGCTGGTCTTTAAGACCCCTTCCAAGCCAAACCATTCTGTGATTCTGTGGAAGTTATGCTGATTTCAGATTCATCAGAGATGACTTCAAAGCCATGGTACTGTCCATTTTGGCAGTATTAAGTTTAGCTAAGTAACTCTGGAATGAAGGAAAGGTACAGGAGATGTCTTGTGGTCTCTGAATTAGAAGATAGCTAGCCATAATTTTGAATGGTCGATGTTAATTATAAAATGTGAGGTCAATGATTGACTTTCAAGGGTCCAGTGCTACCATGATAATTCAAAAAACAATGTAGGTGAGAATGAAAAGTTTAGCTTCAAGCCTGTAGCTTTGTCTACCTGCTGTACTGCACAATGTTCAGGATGCACGTACATTCACTATGATCACAAAAAGGACTGGTATTCATAGAAAAACGCACTGCCTCTTGCCATTCTCTGCTAATTTCTTTATCAAATGACCAGTGAAAAGCCAATGTAATATGTGGTCTGATGACATCAGGTGGGAAGATGACATCTTTTAATATTATTTGCTGTGACTGGAGAGAAATGGAAGAGTGAGCTAGTAGTATGAAACACATTCATATTTTATTTGAAAGCCTGCATATTTTAGGCAGAGCTGAAAAGTGGGAGTCAGTGGGGTGACTCCTGTCCTGGAGTAGTACTTCGGCAGAGTGTCAAACCCAGGGCTTGTTGGCATGACAGTGGATGCTAGGATGCTTTTATTAGAGGGGCAGTGTGGGTGTGTGTTCAGTGTATGTCTCTTTCTTTTAATTACAAGGGGAGATATCTGAAGCCATCTGACTGGTGGAGATGGGGAACAGAAATATTTACCTTTCTTTTTCTCCCTCAGAACTTACTATGGTGTTTGCTCCTTCTTGTAGCTATTCAAAGCAGTAGCCAGCTGGAGTGGACAAGGATAGTTGTCTATTTAGTGTTGCCTGGTAGCTTCCTGAGTAGCAGCCAGAGATTTGTTATTTTATGTTGCTGTCATTTGAGAATTATTGAGTATGCACAGACTGTGTGTAGACATCAGATGACAGCATTGTCTCATTTTATATTTGACAGATTTTCTTTACAATCCTGGGAACGGATTTTTTTCTAAACCCAAAAGTTAGAGTTTATAAACATGACAGGCATACCCTTCTTGCAGCCACCGAGAAAAAGCTGCTTAATTAGTATTTTCAAGCTCAACTTCAACACATTTTTACCATTAAATACTGATTTTATTCTGTAAACCAGATTTTAGTGTGTGGAACAGTCAATGCAGTTTGCGAATTGCCTTGAGTTCCCTGTTCTCTGGGGGAGAAGCTTATGGTATGACCTCTTTCTGCAGTTTTTTTTTATTATTATCATGCTGATCGAGATTGTGTGTTTCCTGCTTGAAACATGAATAAGCATGTTTTGAGAAGATTTTTTTTAACCTGAACTGGCATCATAAATCAAATTGTACTATACTTGATTCTTATTAGTGAAAATAGTTGTTTCCTCCATTTAAGTAAGAACACATTTCATGCATTTTGGTTTTCTCAAACTTATAAGCATGATGCAAATGTATTGTTATAAGGTTTTAAAAGTAATCCAAGATGGCTGTGGAAAAAAAATGTTCAGGTGGACAGACCTCAGTTGAATTTAGCTCTTGTGGGTATAATCTATAGCTGTGTCTTTGTGCTACACCCATGTGTTAAGAGTCTAGGCTTTCTCAAGGTGAAGCAGAAGTAATGGAGCCTTTTGGTGATGCTGTAAAGCTGTGATAAGAGCTGGAAGCTGGAGAGGTAGAAGCTCAGAGACAAGAGCTGGAGACAGCCCACTTGTCAGAAACACTGGTATATTCCAAGAATGTGTTTCTTTTCTGTTGGATAATGTGTTTCAGTAAAGCAAGGACGTAAGACAATAGTTCTGGAAAAGCAAGGCATCAGTACAAAGTCTAGTCAAAGGAGGCTTTTATGCTGTATGAATATCGTGTTACATAAAGTTTCTTACTGAAGAATGTAAGTTAGAAATGTTTGAAGAACAAAGTTTGTGAAGTTTACATGCATATTTCTGTTGTCCTTTGATTTTTGTGTGATATAGGAGCATGAGCTGAATGGCAGTCACGTCAAGGTGTAGGAAGTCCATATATACAGCATTGTTGAAATTCATATTAAAGTATCACACTAGTTGAGTTGTCTGATAAGATGTGCTTTGAATAGGTACAACAACAATGACAAAACAGATACGCTCTAAGTTCTGAAGAATTCTGTACCAAATGGTAGAGGTGACATTTGGTTAATAGCACAATTTGGTTGCATAGGAAAAATTTTCCATGAGAAAGATAGGTTGTCCCAGTTTTTACCAAGAAAACAAGCCTTGGAGGGACCAAAAAAATAAATGTTTTCTAAGTTTGTGTGGGTCAGAATTTCATTCATGGATTGAGAAACTGAAAAGCAATGACTCAGAACAAAGCATGGATGTTAAGGGCTTGCAGTGAATGCAGAATTGTTTGGTGAGCAGTCTAATTATGTCTAGCTTACACGGGCTATACCACCTCAGATGAAAAGTCTTGCACTCCCTTCTTTTGAAACTGAAAGTTGAGAGCTTAAGGTTTCATTTTTGATTTTCTTAATAGATTTGACACTTTTTTTTTTCCCCTGAAAATGAGAGTACTTTTCATTTAAGGACTGTAAAGCTACCTGTAAATTTTGGTTTTGAACATCCTGTCCCTAATATTTTTTCCCATGTCACAAACAGAGTAAGTAATAAAAACATTAAAATTGTTACGTGCTTCTAAATGGTGATATGTAGCCTGGCTAATGTTTAGGAGAGGAAAGGGAATGGTTTTAAGTACCCTTGTCTGTCGTGTTTGTAGAAAGAATTAATACATTTTTCCTTTGGCAGTTCATGAAAACCACTCACTATTTGAGGAGTAGACGCAATGTCTTAGAGGACTGTATTTTCAAAAAGGCAAAATAAAATACATGAAATTATGTATTTCACTGAGAGTGGCTGTAGATAAACAGTGACCAGATAATAGGGCTGTATTAAAGGAAGGAGCTTGTGTGTATCTGAGAATACCAAATCAAGGCTTCTCTTTTGATTATTTGTTTCTAGGGTTGTTTTTTTTTTTTTGTCCTGTCTGTCAATGTAGAGGCAGTTTTCTTTAAAAACAATTTAATAGAAATCTGACTTAAAAAAGATTTAGCTAGCATATGTGTGTCTTGGCAACAAGGAGAGCCTGATTTTTAGGGGTGATGAAAATCTCTGACCAAAATGCTTGAAGGTGATTATTTATAAAAGTGAATTCTAGAAAATATTTAATTTCTAAATGGCCATTATGAAATAGTGGTGGTCCTCATGCCTATCAATCTCTGCTCTTTGCTAAAGTTTGGTACAGCATTTGAAGTGCACAGCTCACCATTCCTTGGATCTCTTCCATCGATCTTCCCCATTTGGAGCTCCCTGAACATCTTGAGTTTCTCTGAGGTGAAGTGGCGAATGAATACCGCAGTGAGTTGGGACCAAGTCAGATTGCTGTCTGGTCTGTAGGTCATGCAGATTTTCAGCAGCATTGGCATGGTCCCCTCATGGTACCAGCTGTCCTCTGCCACCTGGTTTTGTTTCCTTCGTGGTTTCAGATACTCTTTCAAGTGCAGGGACAAGAGAAAAAATGAAGAGTTTATTTCCAGTGTGGCTTTTGTCACTTTTCATGTATATGAACTGTGGCATCTTCTACCTTGTGTTACACACTGTTCTGAGACATCTTTGGAGACCACAAGGAGATTAAAAAGACCTACAGGACCTTCAAGGGTAAAAATCTACTTGTAGAGGTCATTAAATAATGTGGTGTTTGCAGGGCTGATGAAACCCAAATTTAAGGCAGCAAAGTGAAGTGCTTTAATTTAGAAATAGACTTTGTGCTTTCCTGTTGTGTATCACCTGTAATACAGTATCTGACACAAATACATACGTCAAGACAATATGCAGTTACACGGGTTCCAAAATAAAGTGCAGCATCACCAATGTAAGATAGCAAATGATCATTTGACAAACAATTATATTGTCCCTGGAGAGGTCAAAGGATAAAAAGACAATACTGAATGTCCCAGGGCAGGATAAAAATATGTAAGTGGTTACACCAGAGATGCATGAACTATGCAACTTCCTGTTTTGTGATTTGTTTTGGGTACCAGAGAACATGTATAAGTTTTGGATATACCTGTTTTCATCCATGAGCATGTTGGGGTTTTTTACTCTTTTTCAGGTGTATTAATTAGGTGACATCTGGTAGATCAGTGAGATGGGCAAATAAATAGATGGTCCTGTAGATATGAAATTACTCTGGTATTTCAGTTTTCCTCTTGGCATCAGTCAAGGGTGAACCTATTTGTAAGGGATGGGTTTAGTTCTGATAATGTATTTAAGACTGCAGAGAAAACATAAAAACCCACACAAGTAAACAAAACCACATGCATTTCACTGAAAGGACTCGTGGCAGCCCATATTAGAGTTAGATTTTATATTTTATAAAAGTTTACTCTGTATCTGGAAAAATCCAGTTAGTTTTTATTCTGAACACAGTCAGTCTGGCAGTACAAAGCCTACGATCCTCTCAAGCCACTCTCCCTCCCTTGCCTCTGCCTCTCTTTAGCAGCCATCCTGCTTGAAATGAGCAGCAACTGTGCCTCGCTGTTTGAGGCAAAGCCTGCTTAAAGGCATCCCTCTTAAGTGAAATGGGCTGCTTAGCCCCCTGCCCCCTCTCCCTGCTGCAGGGAATTAGGACTTAGAGTGAGAAGTTAATTACTTGGTCCTCTTTTGGGGAAGGTGGTGCTGTCAGGATTTCCACTGGTCCCCTAGCAGACTGTTTCTGGACCATAAAAATGAAAAGCTTGGCACCAGCAAGACTATTAGGTATTGTTTTACCTTCCCAGGATCAAACTTGGCTCCAGCTGCAGTGCCTAAACGTGGTTTTTATGTCCTTTTGTGTGGTTTTAGTTGAGTCAACTGAACAAAAACTTTCAACGTACTTCAAAGGCTGTCACAGTATGAAGTTCAGGTAAGGTTGATGGCATATAGTAAATACATGTATGACATGTCTTAAATTTTCTGTTCAGAGCCTCAAAAAGATGTCATGAGCTAATAATTACATAGTTTTTTTACAACTCCTTTCAGTTTGGCTTGTTTGTAAGAGTGGCAAAATACTTCTTT
>WAAE01028698.1:0-19677 GCA_013400495.1 Nicator chloris | reverse complement strand
ATCAAGCTGGAGATGTCCCTGCTCATTACATGGGAGTTGGACTAGATGATCTTTAAAGGTCCATTCTAACTCAAACCATTCTATAATTTTATGATTTCAGATTAATGAGTTATATGGGTTGCTTCTAGAGCTAATTGGCAAGTAAAACTCTGAAAAATAATGAATCCTTGATGAAAATATATGACTAAAATTATATCAGTGCCACTTAAGGGATAAAATAGCCCCAGCAAGCTGCAGTTTATAATATATAACCCACTCTTAGAAACCTACAGGATCTCTCCAGTGGATCAATACTTTCTTAGCTGCATCACTCTTTTCTCAGCCTCAAATCTGAAAATGCTAATTATATTTCAAATAAGATGCAGTACAATAGTGTTTCTCAGCCTCCTGTCTACGGACTGCTTATGGTGTATGGGATCAGAACACATGCATAAAGTCACATATATTTTGTTTTGAAGGATGTATATCAGGGCTGCCTGCCTCAGCACAGCTGAGTGGATTCTAGCAGGTGCTGTCTCTATCTGCAGGCATGCACTATTAGACAGCTAAACCTGCAGGCAGGTCACATTAAATAGTTTTCAGTCTCATTAGTTTCAATGGAAACACTTGCAGCTGTAGCAGTTACAGTTTGGTACTGAAAAAATAGAGATGTTTTCTTAAATGATGAGTACTTTATTTGTCATTCCTTCTACACCTGGTGAATCATTAAATGATCATAGAATGCAAAAGCGTTTGCAGACTTGTGTCATAATGTTTAGGCAAAACAAAAGCTGACATTTTCCAATATAGCCTAAGAAATGGTTTCAAGGGTGTGCTGTCAATATCGAGGAGTGATGCATCATATTGATGATAAGCTTACAAAAGAAAATTGTTCTGGTATCACTGTAGAATTGGCCATGTATTCTCTGAGAACACCACAGTCATCATTAGACAGCAAATGCACATCATTAGATGCCCTTTCCTACCAGGTGTTCTTGAGAAAGCAGTTAATTTTTTTTGTCCCTGGGGTCAGATAGCAAAGATATAAAGCCAGAATTTATCTAGAAATTGATTTAAATAGAAGAACATTTTAATTACCAGTGCAAATTATAACAATTTGTATAAGCTTCTTTTTTTTTGTCTTTTTTTTTTTTTGTTGTTGTTTTTGTTGTTTTGTGTGTGTGTGCAAGAGTGGAAGAGAGTAGAGGGGTTTGAGTTTCTTTTCAAAGCAAGATCTTTTTTTTCCTTCTCTATGTTTGATACACAGAGAAATGAGAAACATGCCACCTTCTCTGTGGCTTTTATCCTTTGTGAAGGTTATATTCACTGTAACTGTAGTAGAACATGATATGTTATTCAGCTGGGATTCTTGAAGTCAAGTTGTTTATGCTTCTCTTGTGCACTTGTAGTCTCAGTCCATAGGTCTGTTTATACTCTCCTTGCCAAGCTGAAAGTAATTCTGTCACTGTGCCATAGGTTCCTACATAAGATTTAGCATTGCACTGAGTTGAGTCAGTGGCTCTGGCAAGCAGCCAGATTTCATTACCACTTCAGGTTTTCTGGCATTTTGCTAGTGTCCAGGTCAGGTTGCTACAAGAGATAAAGCAAAGAATAGCTGTGTCTTCTTTTCAAATTTAGTTTATTAAAGTTTTTCTTTGCCCAGAATATTAGGTGTATATAAAACCTCCTGACTAAATTCACTACATGTAATAAAGTTGTAAAACCCTGAGTTAGATGCCTAGGGATCACATATGGATTTTCTCATCTTTGATAAAACTAAAAAGGTAGGATACATTACAATAGAGAAAATTAGGATTCTTTCCCAAGTTTCTTTAGAATTGACTCATTCTCTGCCAAATAAAAGATTGCAAGGAACATATAATCTGGATTTAACACACAACTTGGTTAAAAAATTAAGCAAATATCAGTGACTGATGAGATTTTCTATCAGACATTCGTTGTGTAAGAGCCTGTCCCTTAAATTTACTAATGCTTCTTCATTTCTACACATTATTAATGCCTACTGATTATACTAGCAGTTTCTACATTAATTTTCTTCTCCTTGATGTTTCAGTCTATCTGAAAACTTTGACATTTCTCCTAGAAAATGAAAAAGAAATGCTACCACAGCTCCCCTTACTGTCTCTAATGCTGGTATTTGGAAGTAGTTGTTCAAATCTTTGCCATGAATGAAATTTTAAGCATCTTAAAGCAGCTTGAGGTACATTTTAAACAGCTAGAAGTCTAAGAAGTAAAAAAAACCAAACTTCTGACAGAATTTTGAAGTCTTTAAAAGTGAAGCAAACTGATAAGAGAATGAGCATGTTTTGCACCAAACTGTGCTGGAGAGAGAATCAGACATTTTCATGAATCTCTGATGTATTCCAAATCAATTAAAGCAGCCAGTGTAGTAAAAAGCATTCATATGTGTGTAACAATAACCTTTCAACTGTTCTTGGGCTGGTTGCTTCACATCACTTTGGCTCTTCTGCTGACCATAGCTCTCTTGTGGGAAATCACAGAATTCCTACTGGGAAAGTACAGCTGAAGTACAGAGCAGTCTGTCTCAGGAAATGGAGAGGGCAAGGGAAAATAGAATGGTTTATCTAATTCTCTATTTTTTTGAAATGCTGTCCCCTCCCCCTTTTCCTCACTTCTGCCTTTTTTTTTTGCAAATGTTATATCCTTTAAGAAATGTTTCTCCGACACAGCAACACACTTACAGAGCACTACTTACAGAGTAGAAACTCTGTCAAGTTTATATACAAAAATTAATTCAAGATGCATGCCTAAAATTAGCATCATTTTATTTCAGTTTGCCAAAAGCTCCATGTCAAGTTTAAGTTGCTCATGTAGACTCCCTCTGTAAAACAGAAAAGGAAAAAAAATCTATATGTCCAGAAATCAACCTATCTCATCTGAGACATGTCTTATCTGAGAAAAATCGCTATCTGAAATGTCTTTTTTTAGCTCTTAGCTACAGAGCAAACCTAGACAAATTGTTTAGATTAGACATCAAAAATTGAGATGGTTGAAGATAAATGAGCTGAAACTTCACCTGTGTTTTATCCAGACAAGCGTCACTCCAGCCAAGCACAAAGAAAAATCTTCTCTGTAACATGTTTATTAAAAGAGAGAGGGTGAATACATTAAATGCTGCTAGAAGCTTTTAATACAGTATGTGAAAGTGTGTGGATGAATTGGTCAGTGAGTGATAAGGGAATATTCTCCTTTGCAGTAGAGACATGATCATCTTTCAAGGTCATGTCACTTCTCCACTGTAAATACCCAAATTGGTTTTATTAAAGCAAGCATATGGCAAGCATAGTTTTGAATGGATGACAAAGCAGCACCTGTAAATTTCAAAAGGGAGGCATACACCTTAAATTCACTTAGTGCCTTATAAAATTTTAACAATTATGGGAAGGGGGAAAAGAAGCCAATTCAGTCACAATAGAACTCAAACTTATATTGAATCCAAAATAAGTCTATTTATAATCTCAAAGACTCCATAAAAATCACTTTTTTTCCTGGGATATCAGTTTAAACTATGTTAACATCCAAGCCAATGTGCCATACTGTGTCTCTGAAGCCATTAAGAGGAGCCTCAGTGGTCAACAAGCAGATCTACATTCTGAACAAGCAGTTGGACACTGAGCAAGATTGCTTCTCAACCCTCTTCCACTACATCTGTCAAAAAGATGTAACTGCATTTTATTTGAGCAAGAACACTAAAGAACTATAATTTCTATTTATCAATAATCTAAAATCTAATTCCAATTATACTAAAGCATAAGGTAAAAATAAAACATGAGACAGTCTGTTTTGCTCTATAAACTTCTTTTTTGAAAGGCATGAAAAAAAATTAATTTCGCATTCCGTGACATCTCTCTTTTCTGCTTTGTGTGCTGGTGTGCCCAACATCAGACAGACTGATCTACTCTGCAGTTGCCCCATAAGGCCCTGGATCAATATATGAGCAATTGTTCTTGAGATTTGAAATCAACAGTAGTTTAGCTCAGTTTTAGGCAAGAAGCATGTTTAATTGAGCTACGACTGTTTATCCCCTCCTAGGCCAGCTCCGTGGGGCTGGGCACAGTCTGCTCCAGGGAATGGACCACTCCTTTTTTCCAGCTACACACAATGTCAGGTACTACTAATAATGCATAGCCAGACCATGTAATAAAGGCATTTCTCTTAGAAACTGAGAAAAGACTAAATTTAGACTGAGAAATGACACTTTGCTTTGACAAATCTTATTAGCTCAGATTAGCTATTGGAAGGACCAAATGTTCCCAAGAACTGAACTTTTCTTTAATTTATGAATTCAAACAAGAAACCATTTCACACTCAAGAAAATCTACACTGGAATTATCCAGAGAAAATTGAAACCAAACACTTGCAATCTTGCATGCCAGTTTTTCTCCTCAGTGAATCTCCAGCTGAAGGTCAGATATGTCTATATAAACACACAAACACACACACACAAGTATATGTATTCAGATGACAGAAAGGGAGACCAAGTATAATAACAGGACAATAGATCAGACTGTTCATGAAGCTACTTTACCCTGAAAGTACATCAAATTTGGGTGCTGAGGCAGCCTATCCAGCTTCAAGAGGACTATTGAGTCAGTATTTTAGACCTCTTTCTACTTTTTAAGGCAGCAGATGTTGAAAGGAAATCCATATGGGAATTTTGACTGCAAAATTCAGAACTGGCTGGCATTTGTAAAACTGACCCAAAACTGCAGAACAAAATGCATGAAGAGTCTATTAATAATGAAATTACATTCAATAGTGAAATGTTTCTATGGAAACCAAAAGTAAGACTCTGGCGATGGAAACACTTATTCTGGCTGCAAGGAGTACTAGAGTATCACATGGAATTCTGTTTTCATATGTGTCTGCTGAAAGGATTATTTATACATGATTAAATCCTAACCATAGTTTTGTGATATTTTGGTATGAGAAGCCAGTACAATAATTATAGTTAATATACTTGAATAAAAATAGAGTTCAAGCAGGCAAGAAAGATATGTTACATCTCTGCATAATTAAAATTGTGCATAATTTTGCAATTGAAATGTGATCTAGAAGAGATGATGCACAAACCCCAGCTTAGCATACAATCTAAAAGCAAGAAAATTAACCAAGAGCACATTAAAACTGGTGTAGCCATGTGCCAAGTAGAAAAATAATCAAGATTTCCCCATACTTCAGCTAGAACATGAAGATGGCTTAGGTAGATGTAGATATGACGTGGAACAGCAAGTCTTCACACTTTGGCAGCTTTGAAGGAATAGGTTTTACTTCTTCCAAAAGGATAAGGAAAAGTATTTTGAAGTCATCTTCTGCAAATTGAAAAGGTTTCAGCAAGGACACGTGATGATTAGTCCCTCTCACAAACTCCAATTTCTTCATAACTGAGCACTTTAAAAGGTTTGAGAGTCAAATTTAAAAGTTGTTACATGTTTATGTTTCTCATGTATTCCTGCAAATGGAGAGAGCATGGTTTCTTATTCTAGTATATCTCTCTTCCTAAGGTTTTTTCCCTCCCTTCTATCACTATTTTCCCTCCAGCCTTTCATTCAATTTATTTCTTCCCTAAACAGATAGAAAAAAGGGGGAAAAAATGTTCTATATTTTTCTAAAAGACTATGACTTTTCTTGTAGTGAATAGCTTCTAGTCTCAGGCAACCAGAATTGAGCTGAGTGTAGTTTAGGCATCCCAAGAGGAGCTGTAAGGAGAACTGACACTCTTCCTTCACCTGTGTTCTGAGAAAGAAGCAGCAAAAAGTTAACTCCTCCCATTTGAGGTATTGCCATTCTTTTTTCTGCTTTGTAACTGGGAGGATTAGAGTCAAGGTTTCTCCTCTCATTCTCAGTTGTTTCTCCAACTGTTGGCTTGCAGTAGGATGTGTTAGATGAACAGACTCTTTTCCTTCCTCTTTCGAGTGGCACATTTTAGCTCTTATGTAGCTGAGGGTAGCTTTGAAATGTTCTTACAGCCTTTTCTCACAGGAAAGAATCTTCATACAAAAGTATGTCAAGAGTGTTTTCTGAAGTGTCTCTTACTAAGTACAAGTTCACACTAAGTATTAATCTATACTAAGCAACAGAATTCCAGTTCCTAAAAATAGCTCTCATTAGAAGTTCAAAAATCTTTCTTTCTGCCCTCTAGTACTACTTAAAAATGAAGAATTAATTCCTTACTTTATTTTATTTTTTACTTTTTTCCAACAAAGAAAAATAAGCCTCATATCTTTTAATGTAATTTTGAATATTAAAATATATCAATACATATGTTCTGATGTCAATAAGCCATAGTTGGAAATTACTGATAAATGTGAGCAAATAGAGCGCATGTGACTTGGATAAAACAGTCTCTGGTGGAATCCATAAGAATTTGAATTACTAGCACTGTATGGTAACTACTATTTGTTCAATGACCAGCTTTAGCAGCCTGTGATGCCCACTTTGAGTTCTCTGCCAGTAGTCCCTTGTAGCCCCACTGGAACCTTGACCTCTTCACAAACTAATTTCCCCCAAAACTGCACACCCAGTAGCTGGATGCTGGTTCTTGGCAGCCAGGCTCCCAAAAGAAGCTATCCCTTTCTAACGGGAATCAAGATATCCCACAGGCTGTGCAGCAGACAAGATCTTTATATATGCAGAAAAAAAAGTAATAATATTAATTTTTGTTAAAGTATTTTAAATAGGACAAATATATCCTCATATGACCTTCTTCTTTCTCTTTATTTTTTTAACTCTGAAGATTCTTTGGTAGTGGAGGCAAGGTTTCATTCATCTTGGTTGACACTGAAAACTAATGCAAGCCATACAACACATGAAAGCTTATACTTGGTTATTGGAAACAAGAAAAAATTTTATAGAACGCTTGAATTATCATTTTCAAACTGATTTTTTTCTAACATAAACTTTTAAAAATTGTATTGTAATCTGCAATAGTTTCAGCTATTTTCAGTTTGTTAGTGGAAAAATATTTTACCAGCTATCCTCTTGGTGAATATAATGGCACATTTTTGATTAGGAATTTGGGAGGGGTTGTGTAGAAGAGTACTATGTTTGACACCATCACCTGGTGACACCATAAAAAGGCAAATTCAAAGTTCAGTGTCTTGTGCAAGCACTGATGACACCTCTGCTGGAACCAGTACAGTTGGAATGACTAATGATCAGAAAAGTTATATTGAAATCTGAACAGATGCAGAGAAAGATTAATAGAATGAATGGAGAAAATGGGAAGACTTGTGATGGCAGAAGTATTTAGGCTTCCAAGTCTAGGAAAAAGTGTTTAGTGAAAGAACTCTATGGCTGGGTTATATGCTGTACACATATGATTTAATATATGTGAGTTGGTAGGTCCAGTTCAAAGAAAATGATAGACTTACATGAAATCATGTCAACACTGAAAACATCACACAGGTGCATGTAAATGAGTGTCTTAAGCAATTCCCAGACTCCACAGTCTCCCCAGTAGTTGGCATGTGCCTGTCCTTCCAGCAGTCAGCCTCTCCCCAGACACACACATACCTGTCCTAGACTAACAAACACTTCAAAGCACAGCTACCAAGCTACTTAATCTACTTGGGAGCTAGTCCAGCTTGATACTTATCAGCAATCACAGGGGATGGGCATATCCTCACTCCAGGTGCTGATCCCAGAAGCCCCAGCCCTTTGACAGCTGTTCCAGCTGCAGTTGCTGGCATCTGGACCTCCACTAACACAGATGCACATGGAACAGAGACCTTCTCCCTCAGAAAAATAGAAATGGAGTTTCCTGAGATGCCAGGTCAGATGGCAGTGATTGCGGGCAGGACACTGTGAGACAAGGGTACTGACAAGTTTAAACACTTCCAGCTTAAACACATCCAGACCTTTTTAAACTCTTATCCTTTTACTTTCCCCTGCCTGATCTGCCCCTAATCACTTTCATCCCTCTCTTTCTTCACCTTTGGTTCCTTCCCCTGAACAATCCAGACTAAGCTTTGAACAATCCCTAAATGCTCTTCACTGTATCCTCTAATGTCACTCAGTCTGCACAATTCTCCTAAGGTCTGCTCATGTCGACTTGTCTTGAACTGTTTCATAATCAGTGCTGAAGCTCTCCTGGAAGGAGCCAGGGCACAGTGTCCCTGCCTCTGACTGGGCCTTTGAGGTTGTTCTCCCTGCCACTGCACGTCTGTGCTCCTTCATGTTTGTGTGGATGAGCCTCTCATGGGCCAGTCACTCCCTGTGACAGCCCTGGGAGCAGCTCTGTGTGTGGATGTCCCCTCCATAAGACGTAACCAAACATGCTTTGCCCTTTGGTCTGTGACCTGGGGGCACCCTGGAGAGGCTGTGGTTTGACAGGCAGTTCTGCAGAAGGACACTGGAGGAACTGTGCTGCCCACCTGGCAGGGGCACTGGTGCTTTACCTGAAATGGCACCTGCCTTTAGCACCTTCCTCTACCCTGCTCCAGTTCCACTTTGAAAGAAAAATGAAGGACTGCAAAAATCCTACAACCCCACACTGCAAGTCATACATAACACATGACAGCAACAGCTAGAGCCAGCAGGATGTACAGAAGAGCTGTAGCTATATGTGATATGTTCAAAGCTACTTTCTAATTGCATTTCCTATTAACATACATACAGGATAAAATCCATAAAGTTTCTCGCGTTACATCAGTAAGACTAAAACCAAAAATAAACTTCCATTCTTGTCTTGAGGCATCTAGGTTCACAGACAGCTTAGCTGACGTTAATCAGAGAGAAAATGATAAGCTATCAGAACACAGCTGAACACTCACTCACACACACATGCTGGCCAAGTAAGACATTGATTTTCTCCAAAATAAATTGGTGTTTTGTTGGTTGGTAGTCTAACAATAAGCCAATACATCTTAGCATTCAACCTACCTTCATTTCAAACTATTAAAAAAGTGTAGATACACACTGTATATACTGCTCTGGTGTGGATACTACCTTACATAGAAAAAATATTGTGCAGGCACATACTTATAATTTCCACAAGCTTGTAACAATTTTATGTCCTGGAATAAATAGGGGTAGCATGTACAACAGGTGTAAAAATGGTAGTCTTTTTCTAAATTTAACACATCCATTTCAATACTTCTCCAGAGACTCTGTCTGTAAGCCACCTCTGAGTATACCTCTTCTTCAAAAGATATCTCAATAAGCTCAAGCATATCTTTATAAATGCAGAAAAGCCAGCATATTATATCTAGAAACTCAGGAAAGGGCTCCTATCTGAGAGAAATAAAAGCTTTTCTTTTCTTGCCTGAAAAATATTGTGTCACAAACCACTCTGTGCCAGAACCTTATCACATTTTCTGCTCTGCATGCATGACAATCCTCAAACTGTGGATAGTTAGTGGTAAGTTATTTTTATTGATTTTTTTTTCTAAATGAATATATTATTAAATATAAAACCTACCCTTATAAATTCAATATACATAGCTCCTTACAAAAGAAACTATTTTTTATAACTTCTTATAACAGACAGATCTGCATTTTTATATGGAGATACCAAAGTACTTCAGTAAATTCCTTACCAAAACCTGTCTTCCCACAAATAAGAAGAGACTATGCAAGGCACAAGTCTGGCTCTGGATACTGTACACCAAGCTGAAGTCAATTTGTCTGACTGGGGCATGTGACTCCTTGTTTTGAGGGAACACCATCACAAATGGGAGAGCATAAACTGGAGAAAATGGTGAGACATGGTACACAAAGGACCAAAGGACTTCAGAGTATGAAGCTGCGCTATGAGAAAGTTTTCAGAGATGGAATAAATGCCATTATCACTCAGCAAGTAGACTTTGAAGATTCTGAGTTTTTTACTGTAAATAGTTCCCGTAAGATTTGTTTTACAATCTGCCCAAAATTAGAGGAAATATTTAGCTCCTCCATGTATTCCAAACGAAGAGGAAGAACTTTCCCCAACTTTCTTCAGAGAAGGAGTTAACTACTCCTCTTGCCCTCATCACTATTTCCTTATTTTATTTTGTAAGAATCTGATACACTGAAACTTCCCTACTTAAATTATATTAAATTTCTTGTTCTATAAACTGCTTTGAACAGTGGCTTATCTATTCCAATATTTCAACAGGCAATAATTTATATCTATTCGTCAGTTTTTGAATATTAATATACTTAGAAGAGTATGTTTGGAATTAAAGTTTAAAAAAAAGGCCAACACTAAAAAATGAATAAAAATACTACTTCTCAACAATTCTCTATTTGACAAAGAGCAAAAGTGTTTTGCAAAAAAAAAAAAAGCTGATAAAATTACATCTGTTTTGAAGAGGAGAGGAAAGGAAGTATCCTACCCAGAATCATGCAGCAAATCAATTATGAGCAGGGAATTGACCAAGCTCTTAACTGAAAAGAATGTTCACACTAAATGTGTAAAACAGACCTCTTTTTTAACTAATGTATTAGATTGATGAGAACTTTAGGACAACATTTTAATTCTGTAGTTTAGCAATCATCTCCAAAATAAAACCATCTCATATTTCACAGAATTATGTAAGCATTCAGTATTTATACAAACTAGGATACTTCCAAGTCTTGACTTAGGATAAACATGACTTAGCAAAAAACCCAAACATCAGTGTGTTATCAACACCATCCTCAATACAAATACAAAATACAACACTGTAACAGCTACAGAGAAGAAATTATCTCTACCCTAGCTGAAAGCAGGACAATAACGTAAAAGTCAATTCCATTATGGACAAAGAGAGACAATTTTATTTAAATATAATTAAAAAAAATGGAGACTAGTAACAGAGGTAGTCATTTAAACCCTACCACACCAGAAAAAAGAAAACAAACAAATAAAGCAGAAGAATACTTGTATTTTGGAACATGAGTTGAGTGTCAGCCCTTAGTTTTGTTCTCAGATGAAACTATGGTCTGAGACTGTGACATGTTCAAATGTAATGGAAGAGAATGGATGTGGCAGAGGGGTAGATTCAGGTATTCTGACTCTTATCAAAAAGACAAGAAAGCATGCAGCGTTGCAGTCTGACTTTATTAAGCAGGTGAGTGCTGTATTTCAGTCCATGGAGGGCTTTCTGAATTCTGACAAGTGCAGCACATCTATCAGTCTTTTCATATTTTGCTTTTAGCCTCATCTAACAGCTGTTTTCCCTTGGCACTTCCTTCTGTCCTTCATTCTTACATTCCTGTATCTCTTTTTTGTGTCGCCTTCTGGTCCTATTGCCAGGTTTTCAGGAAAATTGTGTTCTCTTGGTAAAGGTAGCCTAGAAACTGATGATTTCAGAAAATGTTTTCAATTTGAGGATACATGCTTTTAATCTGATGATGCATACATAAAGTAGCTTCTTAAAAAAGTAACTTCAAGAATGGAATATCAGTATCCCTTTGAGGAATATGGAGGTAAAGATATACACGCTGCTTTAAACTGAGAGGGAAATGGAAAGTCTCTTTCAGACTTTATAGCTTGTATGAATAGGAATGGTCAAGTAGCACATGACCCCAGGAATAAAAAGACAGATTCAAAAGTTACTAGAGTTGTAATAGTAAAAGGAAAGAAACAATTAGGTAGATAGATAGATAGATAGATAGATAGATAGATAGATAGATAGATAGATAGATAGATGATAGATAGATATAGATAGATAGACAGATAGTGATAGATAATATATGAAAGATGAAAATAGTTTTCACTGATTTTCCTCATTATATATTCATTATATAAAATGCATGATTTTAATATTTCTAAATTGTATGTATTTTATTTTTTCCTAAAATCTAGCCAGTCATCAGAAATAAAACTCACTTGCACCTCTTACTTTAATTCTGATTACAAAAAGACACAACATAATACGTTTGAATTTCTAACATTACATACTTAACACTTGAAGAAAACAGTAAAACTTTTTTTTTTTTTGAAGTTAGAACATTATTTCCATCTATTCAAGCATAGAGAAAACCATTTAAGTTTTAAGAAGTAAATTCATAGGTATCATGTTCTGCTGTTGGAAAGCTAAAGTAGTTAAGAGGCTAGATGTGTCAAGTAAATTGAATTCTTCACTAACTTCCACATAATGGAAGTACACATCTCATACAAGACAGTTATTTAAGTGAGCCTGGAAAGAGATGTGGGATACAAGAACAATGACAGCAGTACATTTCCACAGAACATACAGAATATTTATCAGCAGTTTTTTCTTTTTTAAATCACTATCATGCATTGTCTATTTTGCTTAATGTGCATCTGCCTTCTATGAAAACCATGAATACACTCCATAGCTAATAATATCCAGCACTAAATATTTTTGCCACTTTCCTCACTAGATACATACTACGTGTGACAAGTTTTCTCAGCTTAAGGAAGCCTTTCCCACCCTTCTTCCCTTCCCTTGCAAGGTTTTGAGTTTTGGGGGTTTTTGCCTTTGGCCATACTCATATCCTCTTACAGTCAGGAATAATTTATATGGATTTATTCCAAGCATCCATAAGTACCGGATCTAATCCATTAGTTGAAAAAAATCAGTTATTAAATACGTAGTGTGAGCATTCTTTTCAGTTATGAGCTTGGTCATTTCCCAGCTCATAATTGATTTGCTGCATGATTCTCGGTAAGATACCTCCTTTCCTCTCCTCTTCAAAACAGATGTAATTACTCTTCTCCAGAAAGAATAGACAACCAGAACTTCTTGTAAATGATAGTAAAACGTGTACACTTCAGTGTGTAACCACACTGAAAAGGCCTATATGTCAAAAATACAATCATCTTCAAGCTGCATAAATATTAAACTAAACTCCATAAAAAATCATCTTTATATATATTGAATTTATTTTCAAATTTCAGTGCCAAAAACCTTAATTATTTTAAAATATGTCAAGGAGATTGAGTTTCCTTTGCTAACAAAACAAGGGTTAGTTCCAGCTGAGCATGCCTTACACTAATCACACAACTAAAAGAGTCCATTCACTTTAAACAGAGAGCGAGATTCCTCAAATATCTAATTATGCCACATTTCAGATTGTGCTGTATCATTAGAGAACTAAATGGTTTTAGCTTTGTTTGCAAACCAACTGTTTGCACGTATACAGCTGAATTCTTCAGGGATATGGACTGGTCTCATACCCTGAGGATACATGCAGTGCACCTACAGCAGTGAGTGTGTTTGTGTGCTTTTAGTTTGAATATTCTGATATCATGGCATGTGTACATTACATTCTTTCAGAGAAACATTTTTTAGAATGAAACTAATAATTCTTTGCAGGGTTAGGGTCCTGAGTGTACTAGTGGACTTCAGTTTCCCTGGCCAGCCTCTACTGGAACCTCTGCCAACCGCCCGTCCCATTGGCCCAGGAGAGCTGCACAGTCTGGTTAGCTTTGCAGAACAGGTTTTTTTAAATTTTTCTCTGTCCTCTTAACTGCTTTATATTCTTCTTATGAAGAATTGGTGAAGGAGAACACGTATCTGAAATTTTATATTTTGTATTTGACAACCAGCAGTAGGTAAAGAGAAATCACCAGGGTTTAAGGCTCTCAGAGATTATATGACAGCTCCATAACTGCATGAGGAATAGTCAACACTGTTACTCATTTACTCATATTATAACAGCATTTATCATTTGTGATGATATTCACCTTCAAGCAGGAACATTCCGATGAGCAAATATGGGAAATTTTCATGAAGATGGCTAGTAAGCTGGAGCACGTCACCTGTGAAGACAATCTGAGAGAGCTAGGGGTGTTCAGTTTGGAATAGAGAAGTCTCTGGGAAGTCCTCATTGGGGCCTTCCAGTACCTTAAGTGGCCTTATGAAAAGGAGGGAGAGGAACTTTATATACAGGCAGACAGTGTCAGGACAAGGGACAATGGCTTTAAACTGAAGGAAGGCAGGTTTAAATTAGGTGTTAGAAAGACATTCTTTACTCACACGGTGGTGAAACACAGGAACGGCGTGCCCAGAGAAACTGTGTCTGCCCCTTCCCTGGAAGTGTTCAAGTCTATGTTGCATGGGACCCTGAGCAACCTTATCTAATGATCACATAATCACTAAAGTTGGAAAAGACATCCAAGATTATCAAGTCCAACTTTTGAAGAAACATCACCCAGTCACTAGACTGGAACACTGAATGCCTCATCCAGTCATTTCTTGAACTCTTCCAAGGATCGTAATTCCACCGCTAGCCTGGGCAGTCCATTACAATGCTTGACAGTCTGTTCAGTAAAGAAATTCTTCCTGATTTCCAACCTTAGCCTCTCCTGGAGCACTTTGAGGCTATTTCCTCTTGTCCTGTCACTTGCTGCCTGGAAGAAGGAGCCAACCCCCACCTGGCTACACTCTTTCAGGCAGCTGCAGAGAGTGGTAGGGTCTCTCCTGAGACTCCTTTTGTCCAGGCTAAACACTCCCAGCTCCCTCAGCTGCTCCTGATAAGACTTGTGCTCCAGACCCTTCCCCAGCTCTGCTGCCCTTCTCTGGATACCATCCAGCACCCAATATCTTGAAGTGTGGGGCCCGAAGCTGGACACACCACTCCATAGTCCTTGAATGACATCCCTGCCCATGGTAGGGGGGTTGAACTAGGTGAACTTTAGGGATCCATGTCCAACCCTCATCCTTCTATGACCCTACAAATCTATTCTATTTTGAAAATATTTGCTAATTAACTGTCAGAAGATATTATGAAGTTGGTATGGTTATCATCTCCAGTACCTTTATTACAGATGGAAACACTTATAGAAGAATTACTGTTTGGTTTAGATACTGCTTAACAATTGGAAAATAATTTTCTATTGAATCTGAACATATTTGGTATGTAAATTATCAAGAGACAGTAATCAGGAAACATTCTCCCCACCCCAACTCTCTTTATGAGCAGTGTCACTTTTAATAGTTTAGCTTTCCATACAATCAATGCTGCCATCCCTTCCCATTACTACAACAGGAACTTTTATCTTCGATATAATAAAGTAAAAAGGCTTGCTCAGAACAGAAGAGTTTTCATGGATACAAGCATGATTTGAGATATTAATATATCCTATAAAAATTACATTAACTTAATGAACTTTACATTTAGAGATCTAATAGCCATCAAGGAAAGAGATTTACTGGGACACCTTTTCCAACATAAACTTTTCTGCTGGCAGAGTTGTAAACACAAGCATGAAGGCACTACAAAGAGACCAGCTGCAAGACCAAAACACAGGCAAGACTGAGGTTTTGGAAGTTTGCCATTCTATAAATCATTTGTATTTATAGTATTAATTTAGAGCATTTCTATGCACAATTTTTTTCTGAAAACTGTGTTGATCAGAATTTGTTTTAGAAAACTTTCAACAACTGTTCTTTAGCTTTCTAAATAAAATGCATACTGTGATTTCCTCTGGTATTAGTGTTGAGAAATAAAATAATAAATTATAGGTATTAATCTAAAGTCTCTGTTCATTCAAAACCAGGCCCCTGCACTCAATGTCACCGGGTCTCACTGAAGTATAAAGAATAGAGGGATCTCTCCAGGATTTAATTTCTCTCAATTAATTGATAAAAATTTTATCCATTTTTCCCTGGACAAAAAAATTTTGATGTTGTTTTGCATGTTGACTGCAACGTATCAATGTCACTGAGTGAGGAATGTTAAGTCAATCACACAGAGGTAGGGATTTGTGCTCAACATACTGGAACTTCAGATAATCTGATAGAAACAACATGCTGCTAACAATTCAATATCCAGCATTTTACTGTTGATTAAATAATTCATTACCTTTCTGGTTTTATTACCAACAAGCCACAGTTATGCTTAACTGATATTTCCATATTTTTCTCTACAGCTGCAGATTCACAAATATGAAAAGAGGCTAACTATCTTTGTCTCAATTCTACATTGACACCTCTGCATTTAAGATTTGGCTTTGGTTCAAATTGCAGAAAGTCACATTTAGACAATATGTCTTGATTGTCATACAGTAATTAAGCAAATGGTCAGGAAGCACTTTATTAGACTGGCTCTACACTCTTTTGAGAATTTATCAGGCCATTACATACAACATGGTAGAAACCAGTAGAGCACAGAGAAAGAGGGACAATAGCAGAAGAGAGAAGCTCTGTAAAATTCCCAGCTCATGAAGATGGTACACACCAGTGCGTTCTTTCTTCTTTGTCCCCACACACCAGAAATCATCCTCTTTCCCCACCAAATCTGAAGACAGTCCCATAGGGATGGGAAATTACTGACTTGCTATGCTAAAGCAAAGAAATCCTTCCTCCCCTAAATGTAAGAAGTGCAAATTCTCCACTTTCAGAATTTTATATGAAGATACTGGGGTTTTCTCCCTTCTATAGCATTGCTCAGGAGACTTCAGTCAGAATAAGGAAAGCAAGGTGAAGTTAGTGACTATTAGATTTCTCACAGGAAAATTTTCACCAATAATTTAAAGAAGGTGGTGGGTTTTTGAGTATTACAGAAAGTTTTTCCTAAGTATGAGAGGCAACATAACAAAAAGTGTGAAACTAATAGAAAATTCAACATACAAGTGATCCAAACTGAAGACAGAGAAAGAGGCTGCCTGCAACTTGTCCTGATGTATGCATGAGGATAGTCCATCAAGTGTCCTGATGATGATAATGCTTTATATATGTGTAACGTGAGCAGAAGTACACATCCAGAAACGAAAGCTGGATGAATACAGTCTCAGCACATTCAGGTTCCAATGAACCTCTTTAGGACAGCTTCAGTCAATTTGGTTATAAAAACAATGAGGAAAATCAGAAGGTTTTCTCCTCTGGTCATGGTTCAGCACGTGAGCAGCACATGAGCAATAGCAATAAGGAAGTACAAACTTCAGACAATATAATATGTCACAAAATAACCATATTCTGTCTACAATATCTCTCCTCCAACTTTCTTGTGTTCCCTGGACTACTTCTACATCTCTATTTTTTGTTGTTGTTGTTTTCTTCATAGGATCCAACTACACTGAAGACAGCTGGAAGTTCTTTAATTCTGCAGACAAACTCCTTTCATACATAACTAATCAGAAATGAGACTCCACATGGTAGTAAAAAGTGCCAACTTCCAATTTTTAGAGAGGTGAGAACTCATAAGAAGATCAAAAGCATCCCTCTAACAATTTTATAATTCTTATTTTCAGGAACTTCCTAAGTTGTTTATTCACATAGCATGACAATTTCCCCAAGGTGAAAAGTGAAAGAAAGCAATTCCTTCCATATGTCAGCTTTTTAATAATCAATTAAGTTAACAAGAGCTCTGCCATCTGCACCTGATCCAGTGACAGAATAGCACTCCCAGAGGGGAAGCATCTTCAGCCTGCATTCACCTGAATCACTACTAATTAAGAAGATAAGCAGAGGAATCAAAGAGAATGAAAGAACAAGCAAGGTAAAGTCCCAGATGGAGGGAGGAAGCAGAGATGGAACTTTACCTGACCAGAAGGAAAACATTCAATCTGAGGTGTTTCACTATAGAGAAATAAAACTTCAAACTTTCAATAGTGGTAAAAGAGTAACTTCAGGCTGAATAAAAGGCCTCATTTACAAAGGCTGGCCATACACCAGTCAGATTCAGTTTTTCAAACTTAATAACGAATTTAAGCCTGAAGAGGATACACAAGAACAAAACACTGGTCCAAAATTCAGAAAACCAGAGGTCAATTTGCCACTCACCTGTAGGGATTTACTCAACTATAACTCCATATGGCCTACAACGGTGGATACAGTGTTGTCTGACTGATCTATTGTACTCTTCAGCACAGGAAAAAAATAAAGAAAAGAAAAATCTTGCAAAAATAAGTATGCCTGAATCCAGATATAGAGGAGAGGAGGAACAAATGATATCTGAGAAACCTCACTGATAATTCAGTTCATTGCCCTGAGTTGCCTTTTGACCCTACATCATCAGAAAAATAGCTGCATGCCTTAATTTTGCATGGTCAATGAAGATGTTAGAGTTGAGAATCCACTGACAGTGAAAATGCATAAATTACAGATGACTTCTGTTGAGTGGGTTCTGTTGTGGTTCAGAGCAGTAGAATTGGAGAGCAGAAGGCAAGCAGAGGACGTAGCTGGTACACAGCCACAGTGAGGTAGACTTCCTACAGCTGTGCCACAAGTTGGTGAGTGAGCCGGATATTTTGGAAAGCATGAGGGAGGGAGAAGTGGATGCAAGAGCAGGCACTGTATAGATGCATGTACACAGTTTGTTAAAGCACCAGCATCTGCACATGCCCTGCACTGACTGAGTTCAACTGACTGCCAGACAACAGCCCCTGGTAAGATTTTGGCCTGGGCCAACTCACACTCCTGCAGATGGTCATGGCTCAGCACGTGAGCAGCTAATGAGCAGCCTCAAAATGTCCATTTTGGTGGTTGATACAAATACTACCATAGGTGCAGGACATCTTCTTTATTCAGGAATATACCTGGACATACTGAACTTTCTAGTACAGAATATGCATCAAATGTACTTCACATTATCCAGTTCTCTCTTCCAAAAGAACAGAAAACCATAAGGACATTTAAAAATCCTTTTTGAAAACGTTCTGAAAAGGGCGTAATCACCAGGGCATCAAGAGTGGCAAATGGGCCTCATGCTATAAACCACCAACCACAGCACTGTTGGCCTGGTGCTCCTTAAGCTTGTTAGTGAATAAGTGCAGAAAGATTGAAGGTCTTGCTTTAAATCCAGATGGCTTTAAGTTTTTGATGTATGTGAGGTCAAATCAGAGCTAGCATGCTTCAGCTAGATTTTGATCCGAAATTAATTCACATTTTGTATATGTTCCTCACACTGATGACCACTGCCTCTTGGCTGTGGCTATGAGTGCCTTTTTAGAACAAGGCAAACATCTTTCATGTCATCTAATTAGGATCTGTTGCACTACACCATTTGAGAGGGAAAAGGACTCTTGTTTATCAAGACTTTACAAAACAAAAAAGTTGCCTACATACTGAGATATATTGTTCCTATTTTCCAGTGTGACAAAAATAAGATAGATGGCCAAAATAACTGAAAGACATAGATAACTTGACAGAAATTGTAGCCAAATAACATGTGGAGCCTTCTTATGTTTCTAAAAAGATGTGGCTATAAAATTTTCAGAGCTTACCTTTCTCGAGTCAGCTGCGTTAAGGATTGAGAAACACAGCTTGGAGATAAAAAGGAGCAGCAGCATACAGCAGGTATTCAGCACATATTAAAAATATATATTTCTCACTGTAAAGGCTACATACACTTACAAATTCTACTGTAACACAAACCAAGCACAGACAATGAGAAAAGATCATTTTGATATTTTAAACTCTTTACAGTGTCCAGGTAATATTTACTGGTCATTGTCGTATCTACAACTGGCCTTCAAATAAGAAGATTTGTTAGATTGTTAGATTTGTTAGATTGTTCTAAGACGAGAAAACTATTCAAGACATCTGCATTTATTACAAATCATATCACAAAGATCCTCAAATTAGGATTGAAAACATATGGCTGTGCTACTTCTAAAGTCTGTGCTAAAGAATTTATGGCATAAATTCACAGATTAGGAAGAAAACTCCCTATTTCTCTAAATTTCTGTTTCAACTTTAAAACATACATGACAATTCCTAACCTTAATTTTATTTTTATCCCACCTAACCTTTAAAGTTCAACAGTATATAATTATATATA
>WAAE01028696.1:0-23281 GCA_013400495.1 Nicator chloris | reverse complement strand
TATTATTATTATTATTGTTAATTGAAGAAAATGTTCTTCATGGTCAATAAAATGTTGAAGTGAAAAAACATAACTATGTGCAATTATCCAAGACAACAAAAGTCTTATTTTGTGTAAGCCTTACTTTATGTCAGTCAAATATTTGACATTACTTTATGTAATATCAAAACAACTGCCCTTTGCAGGCAGTTTTTGAAAAAACTGAAAGAAAGTTTGAAAAAAAACTGAAAAAAAAAGAAAGAAAGGCATTCTTTCCTTTCTTCATTTTTCTTCTTCCAGGATGGGAAAGCAGCATCCCTGTGATAAAGTCCAGTACAAGACTGTCACAGGAAATAAAAGTCAACGTAGGACTGAATGAAAATCCTTATACAATTAGAGCTGACTAGATCGCCTTGAACAATGAGGCTGGCATAAAACTTTTCCCTTTTAGGAATTTCTGTAGTATTCCAGTATCCAACTTTCTTTGTCTTCATTCAGTTGTTTATGGGGTTGTACTTTCCATGAGGTGATATTTGTTCAAAAGAGGCCTTAAATTTTAAAGTTTACTGAGATGTATTTGACTCTAGTCATGCCCTGCTCTTATGTTTTTGGGAATCTGTTTAACCTGGATATCAAAGACACAATGGGCCATCACCTCCTGTTGTGGAAAACAGCTTCAGAGCTAAAGTTGTGCAGGAGCTGGAAAATGCAAGCACATGGCCAAGTTTTCAGCTTTTGGCATTGTGTGTCAAATGATTTAATGAGATGTTTGTGGGTTACTTTAACTGGGGCTGAATTCTGGCTTGCACTTCTTTGTGGTCTGGTTTGTAAGTAGGAACTAAGCTGTCCAGAAGCAAAAGTCAGCACAGCATGCGTGATCTAATATTAGACTTAAGTAATTTTAACTTTTGCTGAACTCTGTTAACTAGCCACTTTAGGGCAAAACTGCTATAAATAATACAATTTGCAAAGTGTAAATCAAAGTTACAAACACGTTAGCCATTCAGCCTAACAAGGAATCAGCTGCTTCATACCGTAGCTCATATGAATATCTAAATTACTAGGAATGCCCCTATGGTTCAGCCTTTTGGATGAAGTTGCCTGACAGGTACTTAAATGCAAAGTGAAAGACTGAGATAAAATACAAGTATGCACATCCTCTCTGGGTTTTGAAATTACTGAAAATATGAGAAGTGATAGTGAAATTTATAAGCATGTCCCACGGTATTTCACATTCTGTATTTCATTTTTGTGTTATAGTAGGTCTTTCAATACAAAATATTTGATTGCTTTTGATTGGTGATTTACTTGCTTTTAATGTGAAATTCATTACTTGACTAATACACATCAATAAATATTTCTAAAGAGTGAGTTGCCTTTTAAAGAAGCACGGAAAGATTTATCATGGAAGTTGTGAATTTTTTGACTTTTAAAAATGAAGACATAGGGTGAGGGTTTTTTTTAACTAAACTAGAATTAAAAATATGGCTACCTAAGTGGAAAACCACAACACATATTGAAAAAGAATGTCTAATTTAGGTTTTGTTTGATTTTTTTTTTTTAGATCATGAAATCTTTACATTAAATATATTTTTGGATCCTCGGAATTCCTTATGCAGGAATTCCTTGAAGAAGCAAAGTCTGTGAATAAGGATATTTTAACACTATCACTTTAGTGCTTGAAATTTTAACTACTGTTGCTCATGGAAAAGTCTCTTACAGTCATGGCACATGCCATCCATTTGATTTGATTCAGTCTCTTACAGTTTAGACCAATAAAAGCTGTAGCTTTGTTAATACTTTGTTCAGGTAGGTAGGCTGAGCTAATCATATCTCCCAAAGGAGTGTCTTGCCTCCCACTGTCACAGAAATTGGCCTGTTCCGTACAACCCTTGAACGTACCTGGGGTGACTTGTCAGGTTTTGGGTAATATTCAGACTTGTTCTTGAATCCTAGAGCAGCAAAACAGGCCAGGAGGAGGGAGTTCCATTTGACAGCTCTGTTGTACATTACACAAGGACTTACATGGGAAAAATGTGTAACAAAAGAGTAGTTTCTAAATTCAAAGCTATGAAAAAAAACAAATGTCAGAGCTTTTCTCATGTGCACCTTTGATGACATACAAAGACTTGTGGCACAGTTTCAACAAAGCCCTTTGGCACATGGTCAGTTAGAAGTGGGCAAGTCCCCCGGTGCTCAGCCAAACATTTGAGCATAGCCTTAACTTCAGCTATGTTAAATGGCTTCACTGAAGTCAAGTGGAAGCAAAATGATTTAGAGTGAGACTTAAACTTCATGTTTCACAGACTGATAGCATTTAAGGTCAGGAAGAATCCTAATAGTCATGTAGCCTGACCTCCTAAGGAATACAGGACCAAAAAGTTTTGCAAAGTGTTCCCAATATGAAATCTATTGCTGCTGCCTGAACTGTAACTGTGCTAGGAACTTCACAGGAGAGAGATTACATTGTATTCCAAGACAAGAGATTTGTTTTTTGTTTTGTTTTGTTTTTTGTTTTGTTTTGTTTTAGCAGTGAAGAACCTTCACTAAAAGCAGCTGTATCCTTGAATGCTGATCTAAATTTGTTGATATCCAGCTTCCATCCATAATAACCTTTTCTGTTTGTTTAAAAAAATTCTCCCATTTTCTTTCTACAGAAATATCATCAGACCATCATTATTCAAGTCTTAATCTGCACTTTTCAGTGATTAAATTAAGGTGCTTTTTTCTCTTGCTTCTGCGACTGAAGTTTTGTTTGAAGCTCTCTTCTGAACATTTTTTCAAATAGCCAACATCCTACTTAAATGCCTCCACTCAAAAGTGGAGAGACCTATCCCAATAATAATCTTACTAGTTTCAGTCATCCCCAGTAGTAAAACTCCTTTGTTTCTATCTGATAGTCTCCCTCCCATATATACATCCAGGACAGCATTTGCTGGCTCAGCCTCTGTTGCCCTGGGACTTCTTGTTTGCCTGTTTGTACAGCAAAACCACCAAATCCTTTCCTGAGTCACTTCCTGAGTCACTGAGTCACAGTGCCTAATGACTGTCAACCACTCTGTAAAAACAATCTGTATTATTCACCTTAATGGGAAGTCTTTTAATGAAGGCCAGCATTTCGTGTGGCATTTAACAGTGATACAGGTGAGGGCAACTTACAAATCAGCTCATATTTATGTGCAGTACTGGTATGTCTTCATCAAAACACATATTTTCCAATTTTGGTGTCATTTGCAATGATTTTATATCTTCTTCTATGTCTTTTTAAAGAAATCAATCCTATTGAGCAACAAATTTATGCTACAAATGTTTCCATGTAATCATTTTTTTATTAAGTATATTTGCTTTTTTGAGATGCATTGCCTACTAGAGGGGAGGAGGAGAGAATGACATTTGCTGTGCTCTTTGCATAGGAATAAAATTGACTGGTCAACCCTATTGAAAGAATGAGCCAAAAAAATGTGCAACAAGAAGTAAAATAGACCATGAAAAATCTTTCTTATGAATTAATACTGTTGGCGGCAAATTTTTCATCCTGAACTTAGTTATTGTCCTTTAACATATTCTGCTTTAACAGTAACTATTTCCTTTGGTTTTCATCATATGGCTTTCCATGAGAAAGTGAATTGGGTGATTGTGGGTGAGTTTTCCAGATTTAGGGACTTCAGTTAATATCTTGGAGAAGGACTATTAAAAAGATGTGGAGATTAGGCATTCAATTGATTTCACTGCAGATTGCTGATTGAAAAGAGACAATGTGACGATGTAGCACTGAGGCATTAATTTTAGCTTAAGAAATAGTTATGTCCCAATTGGTTAGTTTTTAATTGCCTTTCTTAAATGTGATTATTTCCCAGCTGGCTGCTTTCCCCTTTCATTTTCTTTCTAAATTAGAACAATTGGCACAAGAAATGAAATGGACTCTTACATCATATGTGAAAAACAGGCTCGAGCCTGACAGACTCAAGACTATTTTTGCAATCCCTCTTTAACTGGTGAATATCATCACCATCAATATATGAACAGTAAAAGCTCATTCCTGGTTGAGATATTTAGTAGAGCACCTTCTAAATACAACCCTGACACTTGAGAGAAAGGAGTTTTACAGTCCTTTAAGTCACTTGCCTCCTTGCATAATTTGTTTTTTCTCCTTGTGACTGAGTTTTCAATTTAAGAAACCTAATAATAATCTTACCTTCTTATATGAAGTGCTTTGAGCTCTATCATGGAAAAGTGCTTTGTCAAGCAGAATTACTATGCAAACCCCCTATAGCTTCAGGGTTTTTGGAAGGTAATTTCAGTTTGGCTAAGGACACTTGTGGACGACAGGTCACGCCATCCTCTGTTGGGCAACGTCTGGATGCTTCTGGCCATGTACCTCAGCCACACAGAGGAAAACTGGCCTAGGGGACTGGCAGACAAGTTTGTAATTTAAAAGATTAATTTAAACAGAGAAGCAGTCACATATTTCCCTTTCCAGGAGGTCCAAAACTGAGTGCAAGGGACCGTGACATGCTTGGCTTAGTTTTTGTACAAAATCCCCTCTATTCCTGAGTAGCTGTGTTTTCAAATAACAATTATTATTCACTGTGGAGGAAGGAAGGAGTGTGAAGTAGATGAATGCTGGAGACTCGCACAATGTCCAGAGAACTTTTATCACTGTAAGAGTGCAGAGTAGAAAGCAATAAAGATTGAAATCCTCAGCTTTTACATGAATTGTAACTTACCAAGTTTTACCTTTATCACAATCACATAACCCCAAACTCCCTCCCTGCTTCCTGCTGTTCCTACAGCCTCCAGAGCTTCAGTGGCCTTTGGGTTTTCTTCTGTATTTTTTTCTTTCTCTTTTTTTTTTTTATTCTTTAGAAACATATATCTTAATATGTTTTCTTTCTTTTTTAATAAAAATATCAAAGACATACTTATCAATGACTGAGGAGGGAGAGCTGCGGTGCAAGCTATTTTTTAACTGGAACACGCACCATGCTGTGACACACTCATCCAGGAGCAGAAGATTGATGGCTAGACATGTGGAGAGAACTGCCACTGATTGAAATCAGACAACTGCAAGCTGTGAGGGAGATCCAGGGGAAACCATTTTAACCACAGCAGTCCAGTCTTAGCACACTTGGACAGGGGCTTTCCTCTGTCTGAAGTCTGCACTGCATGACACAAAGAAACTAGGCAGTACACTGAGGCCAAAGGCAAAATATAAAACTATGACAACATGGAAGACATATGTGTACATCTCTATCTCACCTCAGCAAATGATTTCCTTCACTAACAGATAATAGATCAGAAATTTCATTTCTCAAGTACCAGTCATCTTACACCCTTCAAGTTCTTTTTCAAAGACTAAAAGAAAGAAGAAAAAAAAAAAGCGAGCTTTGAAATTGGAAAAAAAGAATGGGAATTGTATTAGAAACCTGATTTTCAGAGGTACTGAGCACCTGGAGTGTAAATTACAGCTGGAACTGTTCACCATGTCTAAAGACATCAGATTGCTGCTGCACAAATTGTGGTTTGATTAATTCTGTTTTGGAAACATAGCTCTTATTTGCTGCAAAACAGGGAGAAGTGAAAAGCGTGATGTGGAAGGGCATGTTCCCCTTCTCTGAAGCTGCCAGGGTGGGTGTTGGTAGCAATTGCACAGCCCTGCACTTGCACCGAGACATTTTTATTTCATTACGGGTGTCAGTTTACAGCCATTAGCTAAGCAGATTGGCCTGGACCAAAATGCCTCCTTCTTGTGTGCATGCAAGTGTCTTATCACTAGATCTTACTTCCATTAGTCAAGTATTTAAAAAAAAAAAAAAAAAGGAAGGAAGGAAAGAAAAGATGAGAAAATAAAGGGAGAAAATAAAGGCTTTACTTGCATTTTGTTTTGTGGCTTGTCCCCGTCCTCTAGCCAGAAGAGTCTGAAATAGGTTTTATTGGAAATCATTACCTAAATTCCAGCACTGAGAAGAATATTGATCTCTTGTATGTAATGGTTACCAGACTGCAGAAAGGAGCAGAGAGGGCTCCAAGTGGGCCGACAGAATGTCAGTGACGATTCATATTTTTTCGCTTATTAGGATGCTGGTTTACCATCCTTAAGTAAAAGGCACTTAATGCCAGCCTTTCCATAGCATCTGTCCGGCCCTGGCGGCGGCGGGGGGCTGCTCCTGGGGTGGTGGGCTGGCAGCCGCAGTGGAGATCAGCTTGGCAGAGCCCCGGCATTCCCCCGGCACCCCGCACGCGCTCACCAGCTGTCCCAACTTTCCAAGGCCCTTCTCAGTTTTCTAAATATGTGTCACATAAAAATAAAATTTCGGACAGTGATGCTCTGAGGAGCCCCGTGCCTGCAGTGCATAATTCATTCGCAGTGTCCGTAGCCCATTATTCCCACATTCCTCCTGCAGGGCTATCAATTTCATCTCTGGCCAAACTGGAATATGAATCTTGGGAGAGCAGTGAAGTGATGGTGGTGTGGGTATGCCACTTTTCTCTTATTTTTTGCCCCACTCTTTTTTGAGTGCCCTTGAAGAAATGTTACATTCATTTTGTGTTTGCAGACACGAGCTGCTTAGAAAGAGACACATAAGTAGCTCCAGATTCCCAGACTGGGTAGATTTCAGGGGAATAAAAATATTCGACTGTCCATTAGATGCTGAACCACGCTGAGAAAAATATGAACTTCTTCCCAAAATAAAACTGCCACTTGTTTGATGCATCTCTCACCCACCAACTCTCATGGGAAATTGTTGCTTTGCTAATGAGGTTTCTTCTCATCTCACAAAACGTGTGAGGATTCCTATATATTCCCCTGCATTAATAATTTCAGTAACCAGAAGCACAAAACTTCCCAGAGATATCGGTGGCATTTAATTAACACAGTGCCTTGAACACCTGCCCCAGTGCTGCAATGACCTGTGGAGAATGGTTTGTACTGCATTTAACCAAGACAGCAACCAGTATGCTGGGAGCACACTCAGAAGGGTACCAGCAAACTACAGGGTAAATTTGTGTCAGTTCTCCTAGCTCTTTTATCCCCCATCAGCCATCCTGAAAACACCGTCAAAACACTGTCACAGAAAGGTTAATCCACCACACTGCACAACTAAACAGCAAAAGACTGCTCACATGAAAGAAATTAGATGAAGAGATTTTAAGGACTAATGAAGGAGCTGGCAAAGCAATGTCGTAATGGATTTCAAGTCTGTTATCTGTACCCCGACCAACTCTCTGCTTGCTGTATTTAGCAAAAAAAGTTCCCTTTTTCCGTCAAGAATGAACATTCTTAGCTTAAGTTTTTCTACCTTTTTTTTCTAATTGCAGTAATTTAAATATTAAATTTATTTATATTAAATTTATTTATAACAAATTTATATTAAATATAAATCACTGAGTTTAACCAGTAATAGAAAAATTGATAGAAGTGGCTCTGTTCAAAATGCATCTGAACACGGTGCTGGGCAGCCAGCTGCAGTTTAAGCAGGGGAGTTGGACCAGGTCACATTCAGAGGTCTCTTCCAAACCATTCTACGATTCTGTGGTTCATATATGTAAATTACTGCTAATGTGTTTACATAGAACCACACATTTCTAACACAGGACCGCTAAAAGGTCAGAGTCAAATGCTAATAATTTCAGGCAGACAAAATGTTGTTTTTAGTCCTATTTGGCAGTGTGAGAAGCATGCAGAGATGCAGTGTTAGGATTCATCATGTCTAATATCAGCCATCTCAAATTTGGGCATTCAGTCTAAGACAGGCCTTTTATAATCGTGTCTCTACAGAAATAGCAGAGGCAGCCAGTGAGCAACCAAATACCCACGGCATGGAGCGGACCCTGAGGCAAAGCTCTCCCTTCATTCATGCTCAGGGTTTGTCTTGGAAGGACACTGGGAGAAACTTAGCGCCTACACAGAAATCAAAGGCATGCAGCTAGATGAGATACAGTCCATGCAGAATCTAGAAAGGGCAGTGAGATGTCTTCACGCTGTAGAACAACAGACTGTATGAGTAAGTGCAATAAATAAATTCCCTTTTGCGCTGGTTTTGACCAGAGTAGAGCTAATTTTCTTCATAGTATGGGGCTTTGTTTTGGATTTGTCCTGAATACAGAGTTGACAACACAGACATGTTTTTGTTTTTGCTGAGCAGGGCTTACACAGAGCCAAGACCTTTTCTGCTTTTCATACTAATGCATGAGAGGTTGGGAGGAGACAAAGCCGGTACAGGTGACCCCAACAGACCAAAGCGATATTCCAGACCATATGGAATGCTCAGTATATAAACTGGGGGGAAGAAGGAGGAAGGAGAGACTTTTGGAATGATGATTTTTTGTCTTCCCAATTCACTGTTATGTGTGATGCAGCCCTGCCCGCCTGGAGATAGCTGAACACCTGCCTGCCCATGGGAAGCAGGGAATCAATGCCTTATTTTGCTCTGCTTTTTCTATTTTCATTAAACTGTCTTTATCTGATGCCAAAAGTTTTCCAGCTTTTGTCTTTCTGATTCTCTCCCCAGTTCAGCTGGTGAAGGAGTGAGTGAGCAGCTGTGTGGGGCTTGGTTACTGATTGGGCTTAAACCACAACAGCATTCTACATGACAAAGGTGAGATGGATCTGGATCCTGATGTCTTGCTTAAGACAGTCAATTGCACAGAAGGTCCAGGGCAAAAATAAAACCTGCAACTACATAGAAGATCCAGGGCAGAAATAAACCTGAGCTACGTTTTCCAAATTCCAGTCTGGCAAGACAGACTTTTTGCTACCAATGGTGCTCCGATATGAATATCTATAGGTTCTTTCTTATCATTTTCCAAAGAAGAAATTAAGCAAATTAGTGCAGTCTTTTCTGTTTTTTCTTTGGATTTTCTTAATTGTCCTTCTGAAATTGAGAGGCATATAGAACATGTAAAGAAGAACTCACACGCAGTTTCCAGGAACAAACGTATTACAGAATCAAGACACCACTAGTGTCTCTCGAGTAGTCCTCTAAAAATCATTACAGATTTTAAAGAATTCTAATTAGGCATGTCTGAAGCTCCAAATCCAGGTGGATTTTCACCCACTTCCAATGATATGGCCACTCTGAGCCCTCGCTGAAATAGATCATATCTCTGGAATCTAGCTGTAATGGAGATCAGGTTCTGACTTATCCCATAACCTCCCAAAATAAAGTGAAGTTGCTCTGATGCAGCGTGTTTTAAAGCTCTGTGGGGGTTACAGCTGCATGCCTGTTAACATATCCCCCAGTTGCTTTCATTTAGTAGCTATGAAACATAGCACTAAAGCAGAGAGGAGTATGGTGAGATGGGTCATTCTTCTCCTCTCCTTCCCCTGATTTCCTGAGTTTGCTGTGTAGTCACGTGGTACTTTCCTGCACACATCTATGGAGTAATGCTATATTGTCAGCATCTGCTTCTCACCTGAAGCAGGATGGGACTGCTGTTGCAGCATGGAGGGGGAAAAAACGTCATTTCTACCCATGATTTTGGTTTTTCTTAACAACTGTTCCAAGATGAACATTTTAAGGTAAGAAAAGTGCCATTTCTGTAAAAAGGCCCTGTCATCAATTTTTATAATGCCTGAATCTATATTTAATCAAGAAATCTGTTTCCACAAAATCTTTCTCATGAGCTAAACTAAAGTCTAAACATACGTCTTCGACGTGGCCAGGGTGAAAGGAATGCAGTGAAACAATCTCAGTGGATTTGTACTCTATTGTACTCAATGTAAAGAAGAAAAGATTAATTTCAAAAATCTAAATCACTGCTTAAAGTTAGGCAAATTCTACATACTCTGCCAGTCAAACATAGTCTGCAATATTAAGAAGGCCCTCATTTAGAAAGATATGTCAGTACAAATGGAGTCAATCAAGACACAATTTCAAATATTATTATTATTACTACTATTTGTATTACTATTCTTTTTTATTATTATGACTATTACTCTTATTTATTGTTATGACAAAATAACATGAAATCTATGAAGTTTGTGTTCTGAAACAAGTACACCTTCATATAGAATTCATCTCAGGTAGACAAGAAGACATAGGAGATTTTCTTTAGATCGTTGTCTGATCTGATTCTGCTGTTGCCTTGCTACAAGATGACCTGGGTGTGGGCAGAAACAACTTGTTTCTGAGTACACCAAGGATGTTGCAGTTGGGAAGAAGCTGTGATGGTTCCTCCTGACCCTGTCACAAATCCCCTTCCTACATTTAGAGAACACACATTTTTAAAACTCACATGTATTAAATCTGATAATAAATCTGCAAAGTTATTTTCAATGAGGCAATGAAATTCATAGTATAATCATAGCTATACTGTGAATGCGGTCATCATTGTTTGCTTAATAAAAGCAATTCAAAGACAGAAAAAAAAATTACATAATTCCAAATACTTTTGGTCAGGCCACATAACCATAAATAAGGTCATGCCTCTTTTTTTTATTTATAAACTCTTCACTAGGTTGACTACGTGACTCACACTGAAGCTGAATTTTAAAAATTAGATCTTCACTTAGGAAATAACTTAAAGGTAAGAGAGCTGTCTAAAAGCTGGCAAAGTCCACATTATTGTTCACATATGCCATTCACAGTGCTTTAATGAAGAATTACAAATGTTTGGAGGCTGTCAAAACACCTGTTTGTGGGTCAGGAATAAACTGTCCAGTCTGAAGACATGTGAGCCTTTACCAAACAATGCTTGCAGGACAAAGGACAGCATGAGGAAATATGTCTGTTCTAAAACTTACTTAGATATTAAACTTTAGGGGAAAAAAATAAAGCATAGAAATTATACAGATCTGAATGCTCTTAAAATGGCCCTGTAATGCACACAGCTTAACCAGGGATGCATACTGGATCACACTGCATTTGATTTTGGAAAAATTTAGTTATGATGAAAGGCAATAACAGTGATGATGATCATCACCAGATCCTCACATGCTGTTGTTCTTGCTTCTGTACTGTACAAGAGATACATATTGAACTAAACCCCAGTGCAGAGAGAATCAATGCTGTAATTTAGGCTGCACTGCTGTGGGTGCAGCCTGTTCCACTGGAGGAGCTGAAATACTGAAATATATTCCGTGCATCCCTGTGCAACTGAGATTGGAGATAATCTCAAGGTTACAAATCAAGCTGATGTCCAAGCTATAGGCATTCTACCAGGCTAAACTGCACAGCCTGCAGGACTTCAAAAATGAAGCCCATGGTTTTACTCTCAGGTCTGTGACCACGCTACCGAAATCCAAAAACCAATAGGAACGACAGTAATTGCAACAGGACAAACAGTTCCCAGTGATTTTATTGAAAGGAGTCTATGTAAATGCAAATGAATTAACATTCCCTGAAGATCAGGCTCAAGGAGTGAGAAAAAGATACTCTTCCAAGGGTAAAGACTTGAATAGGTAGAAATAAGGCTGGTGACATACGACCTGGCTTTTTTTCGACTGAGATCAATAATGATTTTTAGGGCTGTAATGTTGTCACTCTCTATTGCTCCAAATATTATTAACCATTTGATACAAAAGGGCCCAAACAACTACTAAAATATGGTTTCTAGTGTATCTAAAGATCCAGTCCTAATATTGTTTTTTTATTACTTTGTGAACAATCATTAGTTGAAATGGCATCATTGTTCATAGGAATGTTATGAGAAGAGCACCTCAGATTCCCTGTGCATATGAAAGCAGCTTAGCAATTTTTAGATCTGTCAGACAAGATCAGATAGCTGGATTTTCCTAAAGAAGGGTCTCTGGATGTATAGCTTCACAGTCCCAGGTCTGAACAAGTAAAAACAAACAAACAAAGGCTATTTTTTTTCCCTAAAATTGAGCTAGACTTTTGCATGTGTCATACGTGTTATACAGTGAAGTCCAAAGGATGTCACGCAGATATTGGATAAATTTCCAGCATGCCTTTTTTCTGTCACACCATGAGGAAAACGGTACCATGGCCAAGTATATTAGGCTGTTGTGTCCAAACACTGCTTGTACAGCAGCTCTTGGGCCTCACTGACAAAGATATACTGGCCATGGAAATGGACTGTCCTGTTCTGTTGATGGCCCAACAGCTCTGAGCTCCTACCACTGTGCTCGAATGTTCAGGAGAAGGAAGATCCCTCAACAGGAAACACTTAGAAGGTGTTATACTGCCATTGGGGCAAATACCAAAATACACAGGCCCCTAGCATGTTGCTGTAGCATTCTTCCCATCACCCTTTCGACTACACTTTTACTACGTGACATTTTTACCCAGCTTGTGAGACAACACAGAAGGAAACTGTCACTCAGTCACACTTTTTGACCTTTGGCACAGTCAGTAAGTTTCTAAAATTATTTTAAAAATCATGGGCAGTGCTGGGCATGCCACTTAAAAATGATTTAACAACAAGCAGACAATGTTTATAAATGGCAAGCAAAGATAAGTACAGGTATGGACACAGTTTTGCATAACAAGAGACTAAAAGTATAAGACTGCTTAACACAAATCACACTAAAAATTATGAAGTAATGAACACAGGAGAGAAGTAAATCAGAAAAACCTATATATCTATTCTCAAGATGGTACAACACAAGGAGACACACTATGAATTAAAAGTAGTGAAACAAAAAAGGAAAGCCCTTCCATCACTGAAAAAAAAAGTTTTACTACTTTGCTCCATGGGAGTAGAGCTGGTGCTCTGTTTCCCCATTACTCTGAGGGATACCTCGTAAAATATTACTGTGCTCATGGTAAAAAACGTGATGAAACACACTGCCTTTGCCCCTAACACTTCTTCCACTGAGAAGAGTCAAGTGAAAAAATCACACATCACCAATATTCAGATTTTTACTTTACAGTCTTCAGTTTCTTAGAGAAAATTGTATTAATGTATTCTGCAAGATTGGGTTTTCCACAATAAGACAAGTGAAACATTAAAATGAAACAGTGAAAATAGTTTTTTCTCCCCCAGAATTGTCACAAAAAGAGTTCTGTAGGAAAAAATGTGTTAAGTGAAAGTGTGTTATCTTTGAAATAAAGACTTGAATGAAACAAAAAGTTAATCAAAGTGGATTTTAATAGAAAAAGTAGAAATTTAAATAGGCTTCAAAAGGAAAATATACAATTGAGTGAGAAGAGTATTGCTGGACTGGTCTGTGTCTCAGAAAACAGGATGGGACCTTGTCAAGTTTGTAGACTTAGGATTTATTATTTGTCTGTATCATACAAGCAATAAGCAAGAGACACAAGAAAACAACAAAATCCATGTCAAGCTAGCTCAGGGACAAAACAAGAAATGAAACATAACATTTTATAGATTATTTCTCATCTAATAGTTTACAAAAAGAAGCTCAGCGTCATATTACTCTAGCAAATAAGAAAAGATCTCACGTGGGCTTACTAAGAACAAAAGGCCTCTATAAACCTAAGAAACAATACACAATAATTCATTATTTAAGATTGAAACTTTTTCTACCTTTGCAAAGCATATATCTAGAACATATCACATCCTGAACCAGCAATCGGTCCTTGTTCTTGTACCTTATGATAAATATAAATGTATTTTACTTGTCCCTTAATTTCCTGACTTTCCCCATGAAAGTTTTGAAGCCTTTTCTCAGCTCTCTGTCTACCTTCTGAGGCCTTCTTTACACTTTTTGGGGACCCTTTTACCTTTTGAATTCCCACAGAGTATATGCAATTCACAAAGTTACATTAGATAGGATAAAACTAAGCTATGTGTTCTGAAAATATGCAAATCACTGTAAATTCCTCCCACAAGCAGATAAAAGAAAGTAAGCGAATATCAAAAGCCACATACACACTTAGAAGAATAGGATACCTATCATCCTGTTTATAAAACATCTATAGGTTGATGTGTTAAGGTTAGCCTGTTTCTTTCCCAGATTTTCAGCACCTTGAGCTTGAGCCAACAAGTGGAGCTTCTGCTCACATCGACGATGTTTCAGTGATGTCCAACTTTCACTGCTGTCTTGACACCCCTCTTGACACCCCAAGAGTCATGCAGCCACTTTATCCCTCCTTCACCTGGATCACTCCTGGATAGGGGAGAGGATCAGGAGGGTAAAAGCTGGAAATCTCTTGGGTTCATGTAAAGACAGTTTCAATGAAGGAAGCAAAAACCATGCAAACAAGCAGAGCAAAACGAGGCATTAATTCCTTGCTTCCCATAGGCATGCAAGTGTTTAGTCATCTCCAGGGGAGCAGGGCTGCATCACAAGTACCAGTGACTTGGGAAGACAAAAACCATCATTCCAAAAGTCCTCCTTCCTCCTTCTTCCCCCCACTTCATATACTGAGCATTCCATATGGTCTGGAATATCGCTTTGGTCAGTTTGGGTCACCTGTCCCTGCTGTGTCTCCTCCCAGCCTCCTGTGCACCCCCCACCCCCTTGCCAGTGTGGCAGTACAAAAAGCAGAAAAGGCCTTGGCTCTGTGTAAGTCCTCCTCAGTAATAACATAAATATCTCTTCAACCCTGTGTTCAGCACAAATCCAAAACACAGCCCCATACTCACCACTGGGAAGCAAGTTAACCCTACCCCACCCAAAACCTGCACAGTCCCAAACTAACTTTTGATGTAAAGTTGCCTAAGGATCTGCATAAGTAACTGATTTTCTTCTCCCTATTTCTTCTCTTCTATTTGGCCCACCCATTGGGTCGACTGCCTATGGCCACCCATTTGGTGGATCAAATAGGAAAATGTGAGCTGTCACTAGAGCTAGAGGTGTCCAGAGGAATTGACATGGGCATGTGATCTAGCACTGTGAGTTCAAGTAGTCAGGCCAAGGTCATGACCAACCATAAAATCATCCATTAATGAAACATCCCTTCTCCCCAGTGGACAGGCTGATCCAAAACCTGTGGAAACCCACCTGGCTTCAACAGGCCTGAGAGCAAATTTTCATGACCTTCCTAAAACCTTGCCTCATAAAGCCTCTTTTGCAGGTGAAATTCTTAAGGGAAAGATACTGAGAGATTTTATCAACAAGAGATTTAACCAGATTTTCCAGCTGCCAAAATGTAGTGAATTGAAATATCAAGGATTCCAGGTCTGAAGAGCTTCAACTGACATCCTTGTCTACTCCACTTTAAACTGTGTATTTCCCATCATGTGAGCTCTTAGTGGAACAAATCCACTGTTCTTGTCAACAGCATCATACAATGAGCCTCTTATAAAGTGTGAATTGAACAAAACCCATGAGTACTACCAGAAGTAAGATGGCACATGGCAAATATTTCTCATTTCCTTGCTCTAAGTGTAAGTCAAAATAATTTACTCTGGTTTGTCTGTAAGATGTATTTTGTCTTCGAGTCAGAAAAAATGTCTATTTCTAGCACTGCCTTTCTAGTGTTTTTTAAGCATGCACATTTAAAACTTTTTTATTGTTGCTTTTAAATAGAATGGTTTATGCTTAAGAACACTACATTTGAAAGAGATATTTTTAGACATCTGAAGTGATTGAAGCAATGCAAAAAAATATCTGTGTCTGTTTTCAAATGAGGTCCTGGTTGGATAGAATACTCCATTGCCTGCCTATGAATCAAGCAGTGAAAGAATAAAAAACAAAGTACTTTCTGTCTCAGCTTTGTAAGCCAAATCTTGGATGCATCTCTGTTGCACACAGCACTGCAGCAGAAGAAGGAATAGAGCGTGTATTAGGGAGCATTTTTCATCTCATCTATCACTGTCGTTTTGGTGCTGTAATTCCAAAAAGTCAGCTAATTTTCTTCTACATTCACATCAACACAAATAATTTAAAAGAATAAATTGAGGTGTAGGGGTTTTTTTTTATAATTTGTCTTCTCCACAACTCCTTCTGCCTGTTCTTCCCGCCGCAATAGATGGATAAAGCAGATGTGTCAGCAGTGAGCTTTATAGCCAAATGCCTTGTTCAGTTCAACCCACGTGTCTGCCCAACAATGAGTAGAGCCTTTCTTGCAATAGCCTTGGAGCATTACAAAAGGATTTAGTGTCACCACTTTCCAAGCTGCATAAGAATTCCTTATAAAATACTGCAAAAAATAATAAAAGGACTCTCCTGTACACACCTCAGCTCAAAAGAAGCCATTCAAAAGTAAGCAGAATGACTGAAAGAGTTACTTCAGTGAAGTATTTTCTGAGATTTTTTTAAAACACCAACTGAAGTCCCCTTGTCACTGGCCATGCACAAATTACTTCTTGTGAAGATTGCTGGAAGAGGAAAGTTAATATGAGAGCTGCTGGCAAGAATAGTAGAGAAACAACTGCTGGCTACAGAAATCTGCTTAGGGCTCTGAAAACAAAAGGAATCAAATAGACAGCAAAGAGAAAGGGTCAGTTCTCTGTGGCTGGTCGAAGCTGGATTGAAGAGCTGGGAAAAGGGAAGAGTATTCCTGAGTAGTTTAGATCTAAGAGGGAAGATGTATTCTTAGAGGCATGAGAAGCATCAGGTTTCTCAGGCAGACAAAGATGAACCTGGATGCTTGTAAGCAAAAGTCTAACTGAAGATTTTTGTAGCTGGTGATTCAATTATCTCAGTGGGGAAGATTTAGGCAGTGAAGAGCTGGAAGAGATGATGGAGGGATTCAGCAGTTTTGACACTGGGAAATTTTTAACTGCAAAGACTGGAAAGGTGAAACAAAGGAGACTCAGAGCAGAGACTCAGTGGAATTATAGCAAGATGGGGAAAAATGTACTGTTGTGCTCCACTTATGCACAGGTTTCTGGGCTATGTGATGCCTAAACACATCGCATCTGATTTCCAGAATCCGGGCAAGTTTTGCTCTGAAAACTTAACACTTTTCTAAACAGCAAAAGTTAAAAATGAAAGCAAAACCTTCTAAATGGAGCAGCTAATTTGAACTTTTCAGGTAAGGAGGGCAAAACAAACAGGGGTAAAGGGTGTCATCCTTGGAGTTGTGGAGGTTCCCTCACAGCTGCCCTAAAATGCACGGAGCCTTTCAGGGCCAGCTTTCTGCCTTTGCAGTGCAGAGCAGCTCTGTTGTACTTCAGAGCGTGCAGGGACTCTGCCGTGTACCTAAGGCAGGGACTCCTTGCTCAGCCTGCAGCAGGGTGACCTCAAGTGACACCCTGATGATTAGTGAGGTTCATATTATTGGACTCCTCAAGTGCATGCTGCGGGCTGCAGGGGGTAGGCAGTGCTCGGACAGCACACATCTGTCTATGTGATCAGAATGACCAATCTACCTTTATGAGACTCTTTTAAAACAAAGAATGATCTTTGTTAGGCCCTGGGGGGCCCTTACCACCAGCGTGAAAAGTACTTATTAACCATAAAACCACGTTTAAACTGATAATATTCAATATTCCTGCAGCGGAATGAAAATCACCAGGCTTGCTTGGGCAAAGGTAACGGTGACACAGAACCAACAGACAGACCCACAGACCAGCCTGTGGCTCCAGGCTCTCCAGGCATGACTGCTGACTCCTAGCTTTGCTAGACTGGCTGCATGGCCTTCCCAGGCATTTTAGGTTAAGCTTGGTTTCTGAATATTGTCAGTTTTTCCTCTGATTTCATTCCCGCATCACTTCACTAGGGGTATACCCGATTTTGAAATAATTTCTGTACTTTTATTTAGCCTCCACACAGATAATTACAGCAATGTAATATCACTGTGGCTGGCCACATCATATTGTCTCCCCTGTGTAAAAGGAAAGGAGGTTTTGTTCTCTTAGACTATTTATTTTTCCTTTTTTTTTTCTTTAATCCTGAGCTTTCAGCAGCATTGAAACAAAGGACTGAAATGCTTTTGAAAGTTACATGAAAAATTCAGGCCTTCCTTTACCAATTTCTCTTTGTTTTGTGATTGCCCAGAGCAGCGTGGGACATGGTGGAAATTATGGAGAAGAAGAAAGAGTGCATTAGGAGCAAAATGCAAACATGATAAAATGAATCTAGAAAGAAAATAAGGAACAGAGAATCACAAGGAATGATTTCCAAAACGTTTCTAAATGTGTACATCTTTATGTCATACCAGTGCCGGTGTGTGTTGACACAGCCATCAGAGCAGTCTCTCTGGGACTCAGCATTTCAGAAGATTAGAAATTATGTAGAGAAGAGACTTGTATCTGTCTCACTCTGCATTTCCTTGAAAGAGGAATATGAACATGCAGGCTTGCATGGACTTGGATTCTCTTTAGAAGGAAGGAAGGTGAAGCAAGACGCAAAAAATTATTTTACCCATCCCACTTAAATTTCAGATTATCAAACCTCCTATACCTTAAGTTCTTGTACATTTAGTCCTATGCAGTACAAGTAGTGTCTAGAAGGAATTAAGGATCATAGTTCCAGAAAAGCACATGATTTATCTGTATAAATAGGAATTAGGGAGAAGCCCCAGTAGCCATCCTCCACAAATCTGTGTGCAAAATGGTAAACTCTTTTTCATAAGCTCAGAATCAGAATCATTGTAACACCATTTTATGGCACCTGGGAATGTTTTGCAATAGACAGATCTGTGTAAAATTATTCTATTTCATCTGAACAAAACTTCACTGGTGGGTTGACAGTTCTGTAGCAGATTTCTTTATGAGTTTGTGTTGACTGACAATTTGAATTTTCTTTCTTCTCTGAGGTCTTATGAAGGTAGACAGGAGACAACACCTACAAATTCCCAGCATGGGAAGGGAAATGGTAGTGAAACTTCCCCTGTTGTGTAACACTAACAGTGAAGAAGTTATAAATGCATAGATATCTGTGACTCCTCCTTGAAAAATAAAGAATGTAATCTATAACTAGCAGTTTGCTTTCCTGTGAGACCACAGTACAAGTCAGAGTCAGAGCTGGAGGAGACATGTAGACATTTCATGCATATCTGCATACTTTAAGGGGCTATTGAAAATACTTAACAGCCTAGAGTACACTTAAAATATTACAGAAAGCTGAGCAGAGGTGAAAAATAAAACATAATTATTAACAATTTAGGCACATATTTGTATATGTGGAAGAATGTCTACACAGGAATTAAAAGAAAATGCAGTAACTATCAAATATAAAAGCACCAATCATAATGAAGTCCAAGGCCAGATATTGAAAGGAAACCACAACAAAGGTCAGGGTTGACTGATTGAATACTAAAGAGATAAGTCACTGGCAGCTACAAAAAATGACTTTACGATAGCTTGTTTAGTTGTTCTCGTGCATGTAGGAGATACCCATTTCAGACACTGAAATACTGGCTACTCTTAAAGCAAATTTTTGCATTAGAACTTCTTCAAAATATGGACAGTGCCTGCAATTGTGCAGTGATGACACAAAGCACACAGGAGGATGAAGGTGCACTCTTTATTTGTGCAGTTGCCAGACAAAGTCAATGGCAGTGAAGCAGCATAAATTAAACACCAGGAGTGACAAATAGGAGAACAGGTACTGCAAGTGAAATCATCTATTCATAATTAAAAATTGATTTGAGACATAGATTCCTTGTGGTTAAAATAAAAGAAATCACTTCATGCCTAGCTGCAAATGGAGTTCAGTTTGGCAGTGCCTGAAGACTGTCATTAGCCCTTTCTAATCCTAACCACATGCTTCCTCTCCTAGCTCCATCACAAAAATCCCAACAAGGTTAAGCATTAATTACCTCCTTCCTTCATTCACAGGTGCTGTAAAGAATTCAGTCTCAAAGTAGCACCCACAGTGCATTTTCATTAAATTGATGGAGCTGAAAACTGAAATACGTAAGTAAGAGATGCCATAGTAGTGGCACTGCACTGCAATGTCATCATCTCCTAAAATCCTTTCCACATGCCTCCCCCTTCCCTCCAGAGTTAGTCTCACCACTGTGTTCACATGACATAAAACCCTACCTTCACTAGTACATCATTTTTAGATGCCCAAAAGGCTCTTTCTTTGCATAAATGCCTGGATTTTGGGTGGAAAATAATGAAGATTAATAATTTTATTCCTAAAGCACTCCCCCTGCTGATGGACTCTGAGAGAACTGTACTATATATTTAAGTATATGATAAAATCTAGGAAAACATAAAAATGATCACTGAACAAACCTTGATAACCTGTAAGAGGGATAAAATAAGACAGTGAAAAGGGACTGGATCCCAAGAAAAAAGAGCAAAGACTGTGGTAGAAAGACATGAATGTGGAATAATCCTATAAAAAAAAATTGTGAAGAGGTAAGAGACCTTTCTCACATTTCTCAGTTAGGAGAAAAAGGGATCTTTGGATTCAGTGCAGAGTAACTTCAGCAGCCTAGGGCTGTTCCAGCACACTCCTCGCCGCTGGAGTGTGGCATTCCCTGAGGTGCAGTGCTTAGTGCAGGGTGCTGCATGTGTCCTGAGGGAATTCAATGGGTGTGAGCTCAGGGAGGATGTCGAGAATGCTGACAGGGCTCGGACTGTTCCCAGCTCCTAAAAGCCCTTCCCTCCCTACTCAAATCAAGCAGTTTCTTCTCAGGCAGTCCGTGTAAAACAATCCCGTAGCACACTAATGGCTAAAAATGGAGGCCTGAGCAAGCATGCATGTTGACAGCTCTGAAACGCGGAGAAAGGAGTGGAGAGCATGGGAGAGGTGTGGAAGGGGCCCCTACTGACAATCAGGATAAATGTTTGTGGCTTTTCTTTCACACTTGGAAGTGTAACACCAGGCTAAGCATTTGCAGGTAGGAATTTGGGCAATCTTAATTTAATGTTAAATTCTATGTGTAATACTATTGTGTGGCTTTATTACTACAATCTGTTTTTACCTCTCCCTCTCCTTGTGGCTACTCTCCTCAGCTCCCAGTGCAATCAGACATGGAAACTATGGATGACCTGTTTCTACTGACAACCTTCTCTCACATCTTTAGAAAGAATCATGTGTTTTTAAAGGGCTGTAAATATAGTTGTCGTAGCATTGATTAAAAATCTATCCAGCTTTTATTTTCACAGGAACTGTTTTTTACAACATCCAACAGTCCTTCCTGTTGGTAGCCTTTCCAAAAGAAGGAAAAGTGTCACAATGGTAAGTCATCAGAAGGCTGAAAAAAAATATAATCAGAAAGCTTTTCCATGGCATTACCCAGATAATCCAGTCCACACGTAGCTCTGCACATGAGCAAGTGACCCCATGGACTGGAGCAGGTCTCCACACACGTGTGTAAATCAAGGCAGCATAGTTCTGTTTGCAGGATCTGAGTTCTGCTTCAGTTCTGAAACAGAGTAAGATTCACATGGTTGTGATTCACATTGAGTTTAAGCCTCAAATTTGAACATGCCAGCTTGTCATCAAGCTAGCTGCCTTTATTTTATTTTTGGCTTTTTCTTTGTCAGTGCAAGCTTCTTATATTTCAGACATATATATATTTCGCTAGGCAGCTCAGTCTGCTGAGCCAGGATCTTTCATCAAGGAAAGAAAAGTGCATTGCTTGATTCTTAGAGAAAGAAGAAAACATTGCTTGCTTTTTGGAATGCATCCAAACTGTCTGTGACACCTTAAAATACCATACAAGTAGCGCAATTTGTCATAAATTAAACTATAAATGGGCTTTAAAATACACATAGTCTGATTAGCATGTGACCAAGTATAGCAGTCAATAACATATCCTGATACAATTCTACAGCTCTAGTGGTCTCTAAGGATTTTCCTGAATCTTCTGTGTTTAAAAAGAATAATGGATTCACTGTTTCGCATCATAATTCTCATTTTTATTGCAATGTCCTTCCTAATTTTGTCCTCAAATCTGGAAGCCATGGTTTGATGTTTTTTCAGCTTTGTTCCTCAGATCTCCATAGGCAAAAACCCCACCACCACAAAAATAATCCCCGATCCAAAATTTTGACTCTGTCATTAAGATATTAAACAAGCAAGCAAACAATTAATGTTTTCTTGTAAGGAAGCCAAAATAGTTCCAATACTTCCATAGTGATGGATGAGCAAAAAGAAAGATGGTTACCCTTTCCAGTTCTGCATCATGCCCACAGTTTATCCTCTCATTACAGGCTGAAGGCTGTGGCAGAGATTCCCACTTCAGGCACCATGCATCACTGCTGTGACTGTGTGGCTTGAGGACAAGTGCAGGATCACATTTGGACAACCAGATTAAGATTAGAAGCTGAGAAACTTGCTGCCATCTCATGTCTGTGAAGATATGACCAGTACAAGAAGTTGTATTTCTGCTTTTCTTCTCTATCATAGCCCTATGGAATTAAGTGTCAATTAAGGGTTGTGAACATAATGTGTGGCCTTGCTATATTCCAGAGTTCCAATCTGTTCTAGGAAAGCTTGCCCAGTTTCCTCCAGGTGGGGTTCCCTCCCCCAGATTCATACTGGACATCCAAGATTAGCCCTGGGGAAAACTTCATTGAATAGAAGTGATTTAAACAGACATTTTTCTTTTCACAATAACTTTAAACTAGAGTGAAGAAAACTGAAGATTTCATTATGAAGCTGCAAACTGCTTTTCTGCAGAACCGCTTTTATGAAATTTGTCAATTTCTCACAATTATGGTAGAAATAAAGAAAAGACCATGACTGCTGTGCTTTATTTTATTTTACTTGAAATTTCATGACCAGTTTTCATTATGCCTAGCACAAAGAGAACTGAGACCTTCTTCTTAAGCTACACTTATGTATAGGTGACCACGGAAAAACTGAATAGTCAAAAGTAGAATCTCATCTCTGCATATCCTAGTCAACAAAAATAATGCAGTAAGTACACATAAAACTTTGCTAATTTAATAGTATCTATGTGAAATGTCATATATGGTCAGCTTTGAACTATAAAATATCTTTATATGTTTAAAGGATAGAAGTGTACAAGGTATTTCATGTAGCGTTTTATAGCATACCAATGTATCTTTTAATACATGTGCCAGAGAATCAAAGAAATCTTTTGGCTGCATACTGTGTGATGTTTTCATTAGATACTTTTATAAAGTGGTGGTGATTTTAGAATTTATCTCTCTACAGTATAGTCCACTGCCTGACTCATTTTCTCAACAGCTTCCTTATGGCTAGGTGATGGCTTGAAAACTCGGGATTACTTCCAAAAAGCATAAGCAGAAGAGAGTTGTTCTAACTGAAAACAATTTTGCTAAATAAAGAAGAATGCTTCTAGAAATCTATATTAACTGTAGACTTCCTTAATTTACTTATTTTCAGATTAGTTCTGCTTTTGTGTACTGGATACTGTAGAATACTGTACAAAATTCAGCCCTTTCATATGACTGTGTTGAAATCAACACAATGGGATAATTGTGAAGAGTTTCCAGCAAATTATTTAAGCTTAAATTAAATAAAAATAATACTAGGATAAATCAAGCCCCATATTAGACAATCAAAACTGCCCCTTCCCTTCCCTTCCCT
>WAAE01028695.1:0-16948 GCA_013400495.1 Nicator chloris | reverse complement strand
TCCCATATTCCTCCTATTCTGATTTATTTTTAGACTCATTGTTTTGGTTAATTTGGTCAGTGAATCTATTCTAAAATAGCTTTCAAATTCACTCTCCTTGCTTTTACAGATATTCTTCCTAATTACTGAATACTTCCAGGTAGTTTACATCCTTCCCCAGATAAGTCTGAACGATTCTCTCTCTCACTGCTTAAATATATTGCCTTAGCCAATTTTTTTTTCTCTTTCTCTTCTCCGCTGCCTTTACCACCTTTCTTTACTGTCAATTTTAATCTGTATTTTGAGCCCAGATTTCCCCAGAGTAGCAGCAAAAATGGTATTATGAATATTCATAGATTGCTATGATCTTGGAGTTTTAAAATAGAACTGACTATTGTCATAGTAATTCTTATTCTTCCTATTATAAAATATTCAGTCTTGCCTATAGTTGATCTTCAATATCTAGGGCACTGGGCCTTTTTTTTTTTTTTTTCCCAACACTTTTTAAAGTCTAACTTATTAATTACTACACATCATGCCAAGACATTGTACTTTAGCACTTTAATAGTCTTTTTCCTCGTTGAGCTAGATGATATTCTAGGGAAAAAAAAAATTGAAGTGATTTGGTCTGCTCGTGGGTGGAAATTGGAATGGTCACTCGTTGCATAATCCACATAGGGTTTTTTGACCAATAATTTCTATCATCTTTATTAATCAGAGCCAACTTTTTTCAAAATCTTTCTGTCTTTTGAAACTTTCATTTCTAAAATGCAATGTGGGGAAAATTCTCCATCTTCTTCCACAAACTCAATTTCTGAAAAGAGAAAACAACTTTCATATTTGAAATAATGTATTAAGCTATAGAGGTCACATGTTGCTCCTTAAACAACCCTGAAAGCCAATTCCACCTTTTTCTTCCTTCTTCCTCATCAATTGTTATGAGTTATGCAGTATTAGTACTGGAACACCTTTTGCTAATAAAAATTAATGTCTCTCTCCCAAAGAGATAACAGGAAAACAGATTGCAAATGAATAAACATATATAAAATGAGCGGGCCTACACTGAAATATTGTGCTTAATGCCACACAAAGCAATATGGTACAACTACTATCTAGCTGCTTTTATAGTTTTGCCTTTCTACAAGTTCTGGAAACTTTTGCTTAGAGTCCTCTCACAATGCTCTTTAAAGGACTCTTTTTCCCATACCTAAATGTAAGTTCAGTTACCTACTCACATGCCATGTATTATTTGAGATTTCTTTTATCTTCTTTAGATCTGGAACTCTAGCAAAGTTACACTTACCTTAATGGACAACAAAATTCAGTTGAAGGAGAAACTCTGTGTTATAACACTTTGTTAGATGAAGCATTTATTTAGATTGCTTTCCCTAGAAAGTTTGGATTTGTATAGCAGTGACTTTTTTGCCAAAAATGTTTTTATCTGTATCTGTGACCAGCTGTGCTTCTGGGACTTTGATTTGTCTATAAGTCATGCAGAGTGTAGTAACTTGCAGTTCAGATATGGCAAATAAAGACATTTCAAGCACCTAATTTAGCAGATAGAAATATCTTTTCAATTTAAGTTGCACTAGAGGGAGAAGGACTGTCCTAGAAAACAAAGTAATGAGCCCAAGGTAGAAAGGGTTATTGAAGTCATTGGGATGAATAGTGTCTAGAAGAGAAAAGGAAGCATAAACACAGAGATCCGTGGTGCTAATAAATAAGCAACGTGTAGAGTAGTATTTTATAATAGAAAATAATGCTGATATACAAAGATTAAACTTTTCTGCTGCATTGTGGTCACACTAATCAACATGGGCATACAACATTCTTCTAGGAAAGCCAGAGACAAATGCCAATGAAAGTTACAATATTTCTGAACTGATAAATAGTAATTTGGACTGCAAAAAAAATTTATAACTACAGTTAGGAGATCTGCTTGTTAGTGTTTTCAATCCCTGGTTGCCACTTGGACATTGAGCCATCAACTATAACTCTTTAGATGTAGCCATGCAGACAAGGTGTTATCCAACTAACAGCCCACTTTTCAAACCTGTATCTCTCCAATTTAGGGGTAAGAATGTTGTGGGGGCCATATAAAAAGCCAATCAGAAGTAGAGATATACAACATATGTGGCTATCTTTATGTCTCTGGCTTCTGTAGTTTCAACATCTCTTCCAGAATGATTTGTTCCATGATCTTACAGAGGTGAGGCTGATTGGTCAGTAGTTCCCAGTGTTCATCCTATTTTCCTTTCTAAAAATGGACATAGTGTTACAATTTTTCTAATCACTGGAGACTACCATGGCTTTTGAGGTGTGATGGAGAGCAGTCTGGCGACTGAATCAGCTAATTCCCTCAGGACCGTGGGATATATCCTCTCAGGTTCTATGGACATACATAGATTCAGGTTCCTTATGTGGTGTCTAACTTGATCTTCCTTTATGATGGAAAGGACTTCACTCCCTATTCCCTGACTTAAGATTCAGGGGCTTTAGAGCTGTGACAAGAGCGATTACCACTGAAAACTGAGGTAAAAGTGCTGAGCATATCAGCTTTTTTCATATCTGTTGTCACTATTTCTCCTGGCGATATAAGGTAGTTAAGAAATGCATTTCACTCTGCAAAGAATAAAATTTCAGATGCCATGAAAAGTTACAAACATTGAATTTTCTTATTCATTGAATGTATCTGATTTAGAAGGTTTTTTCTAACATTTTTATATAGTTGGGAGGAAAGGGTTAAAATGTGGGGATTTGGTGGGGGGGAAGGAATAGTTTCTCTCAAAGTGACCTTGCAGCTGGGAATGGTAAAAATGTCAGTGGGAGAAAAGTCCATTTATTATGCCTAGTGTCACTCATCCTCTGCCTGTTTTAAGAAGTAGAATTCCTGTGAAGAGATAACATACTCTCAGACACATGTGAAAGCCTTTTGTTACAGTGAGGCAGGTGAGCCCCTGCCCTTGCTGTCAGGTAGGAGGAACTGAGCCAAACAGAGCCTGTGTGCCTGTGTGTTGTTAGTGAGGAAATGAAATAAATCTACTCTTTGTTTTTTGGCTGTGGTTTGGTTGTTGCCCTTGGTTACCTGCATGTGTCGGCTCACAATACATATATACACAAAAAATGTTTTATTTTATTCTACAGACATTTCAATTGATAACCATTTACTCTTTTGCTCAAAAAAGCACACTCATATAAGGTAGCAGATTATCTTTTTCTTACTTTACTTTGTCTTCTGTGAATGTAATATAGAATCGTAGAATCACAAAATCATGGAATGACAGAGTTGTTTGGGTTGGAAGGGACCTTCAAGATAATCTAGCTCCAAACCTCCCATGCCATGGACAGGGGCACTTTTCACTAGACTCTCTCAGCCTGTCTTTGGAGAGGAGCTCCAGTCCTCTGATCATCTTTGTGGCCCTCCTCTGGACGCACTCCGATGGGTTCACATCCTTCTTGTGGTGGGGACCCAAGAGCTGAATGCAGCACTCCAGCTGGGGTCTCACAAGAGCTGAGTAGAAGGAGAGAATCTCCTCTCTTGACCTGATGGACATGTTGCTTTTTTGCAGCCAGGATACAGCTGGCTTTCTGGGCTGCAAACACACATTAGTACGTCATGTTGAGTTTCTTGTCAACCAACACTCCCAAATCTTTCTCCTCGGGGTGCTTTCAATCAGTTTTCCACCCAGCCTGTATTTGTGCTTGGGATTGCCCTGCCCCAGGTGCAGGACTTTGCATTTGGCCTTGTTGGACATCATGAGGTTCACACAGATTCATGTCTCCAACCTGTCAAGGTCCCTCTGGATTGCATCTCTTCCCTCCAGCCTGTCAACTGCACCACACATCTTGGTGTCATCATGGAACTTGTTGAGGGTGCACTGGATCCCACTGTCCATGTGTCTGACAAAGATGCTGAACAGCACTTTTCCCAGTGTCAACCAATCCCTGAGGAACTCATCACTGATCTCTCCTTGGACATCAAATCATTGACCACAGATTTTTAAGTGTGGCCATCCAGTCAATTCTTTATCCACTGAGTGGTCCATCTTTCAAATCCATGTCTCTCTAGTTTAGATGCGAGGATGTCTTGCAGCACAATGTCAGATGCTTTGCACAAGCCTGGGTAGGTTATGCCAGTTGCTCTTTCCTTATCCACCAATACCTTAATCTCTTTATGGAAGGGCACCAAGTTTATCAAGCATGCCCTTAATGAAGCCGTGTTGGCTGTCACCAACCACCTCCCTATTTTTCGTGTGCCTCAGCATAGCTTCCAGGAGGATCTGCTTCATCACCTTGCCAGGCAAAGAGATGAGACTGACTGGCCTGTTCCAGACTCAAACCTTTGCAACCCCACAGACATGATTGCTGCAGAAATCTTTGAGATTTTGAAGATGACAACCAACCAAGTAGGACGAAGTAACTGTTCCTCTCTCAGCTGTTCTTATGGGGAAAGTAAAAAGAAAGCTTCTGAGTGCTTCTAATTTGCTTGTAAATACTAAATTTAAACACCTTCACCAGCAACCAGAAACCTGGATGTTTTCACATAGAAATGTGTAAGAAAACACACATTTATAAAACTGAACAATGACAGTAGTAACTGCTAGTGATGGGGTAAGTCATAAGAGACTGAGAGTTTTTTTTCTAAAGATCTGGCAGCCGTTTCTGGAGAACTGACTGATCACAATCCAGGTAACATCACAGTGGGTGCAATTGACTTTACTGTTGTTCTACATCCATTTCTACCTACTTGCATAAAGGGCTTTCATATAAACAGGTGTTAAGAAGCAAAACTAGATTAATTTGAGTGCCATGATCTTAACTTTTATAAGCTGTCTTTGCTAATATTAATGCTGGTGAATCAACCAAAAAAATGGTGCAAGATTGTTTCTCTAAACAACATTTAGGCTCTTCCTCTTTAGGAAGAGGATCCTTTGAAAGTAAAACTTAACACAGAAAATGTTCTAGAAGCTCCAATCACAGCTGGATTTTTTCTCAAGCAGAAGTATAAAAGGCTGTGGTTTAGCTCCTAGGTTTAAATTTTTTGTTCTTTGGGCTTTGCAATATTTTTGGGTTTTATTTTGTTTGTAGAAAGAATTATTCAATATTTTAATTTTCAATTCTCATGGTTGTATACATCTTGGCATACCTTAGGCATAAAGAAAAGCTCTGCAATGTACTGAAGAGCAGTAGCCTTGAATTTCTATCAGAAAGAACAATTATCAATACCTTAGATTACAGTCTTTCTTTTGCTAAAATGGAATTTTAATTAGGTAGGAATGAAAGCACGTACTTTGCTATGAGAAAGTCTTATCCATAAAACACCCTTTTTTAAGCTGTAATATTCACTTCCTTACTAGCTGTTTAGGAGTTCTTATGACTCCGAAACATCAGCTCCACATATACAGAACATCAAAATCCTTGCTTGCTTCAGGTGGATTTTTCTGTTATCACTGCTCCCAGAGTGGCCTGTTAAGCTGGATAAATATGCTATCTTTTCTCCAGAACATAATAGAGTTGTTAAAGGCAATACAGAAAAATTACTATCTACAAATCATCCATTTTTGCAAAGCACATGAAGAAGGAAAGACATCAACAGCATTTGCAAGTAATTAAAGTGGTTTGTGATTTTTTTTTTTCTTCACTGAAATGCACTGTATTTTCTGGTTGGTAACTATGTGTCTGCAATGGCAATGTACTGCTTACACATCTGTAACACTGTTTGCAATAAATCTTTTCTTCTTTATTCTTCTGCATCCAGTTAGTCAGGATTGTCAGAGAATGTTTAACAGATATTCTAATAAAGTCCATCCATTTTTATGAAAATGCCAAATTTATTTTTTCCGTATACATAAGTTTCTTTCAATCTTCTCTTTCTTCCATTACCTGATCGCATAGCTGGTATTCACTGAAACAAATTCACCTTGGAATAAGTCTAAATATTTCATAAGCTTGATTTAATTGCTGCCATTTCCAATAGCTTCTCTACTCAGGGGACATCCTTTTTATAGAAACCCTACTGGATTTTTACTGTCAATAAAAATTTTTTTAGACATCATTAAGTTATATTTTAAGGGTGAATGAACCTCTAGAGTTTTTCTCCTGATGGCTGTTAATTTTAAATCTGCAATATCTATTTCTCTTTCAAATCTTAGATTCATTTCAGGCTTAATAAAACAAACAGTGGTAAAGGAATATGTAAACCCTTAATAGTTTTTGTTAGTATGTCAATCACCATTGTGTAGATAATTTGCTATAAATAATTTTATTTTTCCAGGCATTTTTCAGACATGTGGAACTGAGAAAAAAAGAACATTTGAAGAGATTCCACAACCTAATATTAAAAATCATTCCGTAGTATAATTTGATTTCTTCTTTCTCTTATTACTTAGTTTAATTGTATTATAAACTTTTTACCAAAATGAAGTTTAAAAATGCATTCACTTATTGTATATCACATTTGTGACTCACAATCTTGCAAGATTTTTCAGTCAGAAAATAGCAAATGCTATTAAAAGTTGCAATTAAGTCTAAGATTCTATACCCTTTTTGGAAATTAATAAATGAAATATTACTTCTAATCCTTCCTTGTTTAAAAAAAAAATTAAAATATGTATTTTTTTAATAAGCTTTGCTTGAAGCCACATTTTGAATTGCAGGAAATTATATAGAGCTATAACAAGTAGTAGAAAGATATTTTTTGTTACAGTGACAAGTATAAATAAATTAAAAATTAATATGAAAATTTAAAATTTTAAATTTGACCAAAGTGAGAAAAATGGGTACCAAAATAAAAGTCAAACCAAAGAAAACAAACAAACAAACTAGCAAAAAATTCACGAACCAAAAAAGGACTTATTTACTTTCAATACAATAATTGTGAGGTTTTGAAAAGCAATTAGAAAACCCCTTTCATGACTCGTATCAACAGTGAGATCCAAGACTCCCTCCTCTTTCTTCTCCTCCCTTCCACTCCTGCTCTCTTTCCCTTCTGTTTTCCTCCCTTTCTTCACTATATGCCTGTTGTATACCAGTTCATCCATACAGTATTTAAGAACCTTTATGAGACCTTTTCAAAACCCAGTGCTTATTTTATAATTAATTTAGGCATAAGGATATAGAAGAAAAATTTAAAAAAAAATGGTTCAAAATAATTTACATTGGGAGAAACTATGCTTACTATATAAATTGTACTAAAATTAGTTGGTGCAAACACTTCCAATATGGACAACTATTGAAATAATAAACATTTTAAGGGAGGAAGAATGTAAGACACAGACTGTACCTTGTAACACAACATATGCTATGTAAATCATGCACCACTTCAGGTAATTACTCCCATATTATTAAACATAAACTGTAGTTTATCTCAAGCTTTATCCTGACACATGATATTCCAAATTATATGGAGGCTAAACACTGTATTAAATATGTGTGAGTGTATTATGTTTCAACTAAACAATTAATTGAAAAATTGGAGCTAATTCTTTCCAATAGAGAGAGAAATTGATGGGGTTCATGGTGTAACAAAAATTTTTACAGTCTCCATGGTCAAGCTATTAATTCTCTCCCTGTTGTTTCAGGGTTTGTTCCTCTTATTTTTCCACAGAGATGGTAGCAATTCAAACCGTCCCTATGCCTCTGTCTGCATGATATCAAAGTACCAATGACCAGCACAGACTTACATATGAATCACACTGTAAAATCCGTGGACATCTAGAAACATAAGTCACAGGAAAAAATGAATTTGAGGAGACATCAGAAGGACAGATTTTGTATACTTACCTTGACCACTTATTGCAATACCTCTTTAAACTGTTAAAGGATAGCTAATGTTGTGAGGGAAATATGACATTATCTTATTTTGATATTCGATTCCGTGATAGGGTAAAAAACAAATTGAGTTTGGGACATAAGTTTCTACTGTCCTGACTAATTCATTCATATATAATACCAATTTCATATTACAGCTCCAAAACAGAAGATATTAATCCTACCCATCTAACTAGCCACTCCTGACAATATTTCATCCCAACTCTGACTGTTATTGGGCCCAAAATAATAATTCATATAAGTCCAGGCAGAAGGAAATGAAATATTTCACTTAAGAGAAATTTTGTGAAAATGCTGATTCAGGGCTGAAATGTAGTGACAGTTCTGTACTGGGTTTGCATTGCCAAGCTTTGGTAGCAGAGGGCTACAAGGGTGGTTTTTCTGAGAAGCTGCCAGAAGATTCCTCAATGTCTAGCAGAGCTAATCTCTGGTGGCTCCAAAGACAGATGTGACTCTGGTCAAGGCTGGGCCGACTAGAATTTGTGGTAATACCTCTGTGATAGTATGTTTAAGAAGAAGGCAAAAAATGTTACTGTGCAAATGTAATTGCAGCCAGAGAAGGGCAGGGTGAGAATATGTGAGAGGAACAACTCTGCAGACGCCAAGGTCAGTGGAGAAGGAGTGCAGCCAGTGGTCCAGACAGTGGTAAAACAGCTGTGCCCCTGCAGCCCATGGAGGACCACAGGGATGGAGAGATCCACCTGCAGCCCGTGGAGGAAGCACACATCAGAGCGGGTAGATGCCTGAAAGCAGGCTGTGAACTCATGGGAGGTCCATGGAGAGAGAAGCCCACACTGGAGCAGCCTGTCCGTGAAGACCTGCAGCCCTTGGAAGAGTGACCCACACTGCAGCAATTTGGGGAGGACTGTTGCCAGTGGGATGGACTCACGTTGTAGCTGTTCTCAAGATCTGTTACTCATGAGATGGATTTGCACCATAGAAGTTCATGGAGAACTATTTTCCATGCAGCAGGGGAAGGTTTGTTCAGGCAAATTGTTTCTCCCTGGGCAGTGGGAGAAACAATGAGTGATGAACGGACCATAACCTCCATTCCCTGTCTCCTGGCACCTCTGGGGGTGAAGGCAGATCTGGGAAGGAGGAAGTGATGGGAAAGGGTTTTTAAGGTCTTATTTTTCTTCTCATTATTGTTCTGACATTTTTAGTAATAAATTAAATTAATATTTCTAATGTTTTGCCCATGATAATATTTGGTCAGGGATCTCTCTCTGCCCTTACCTCAACTCATGAACCCTGAGTTATGTTTGGTCTCCTTTGTCCAGCTGTGGAGAGGAGTGTGAGATGGGCTTTAACAGGTGCCTGGCATGCAGATAGTGTCAACCCACTACAGTTCCACATTCCCAGAGGTTTTTAAGCTCAACAGCACATTACACTGTGTTTTAGGAATGAGATACAAGATTTCTTCCAATCACCAGTTTATCCAGAATTATTCTGTCGTTAAACTTCCCTATGGTAACAAACCCAAATCCTTGTCTGTTTGTTCCTGTTTTCTGAAAACCAGTGCATACACAGATACTACAAACCCAATCAAATGCTAACATTAATTGCTGTGAAGGTTTGTGAAATTATTTGTATAGTGAAGCTCATCTTCTTGTGTCTCTCAGTTTTGCGCATTTATGTCTGTTATTCTGTTTTCTCCCTCACAAAAGTAGTTTGATGTTGGTTTTTTGGTTTTGTTTGTTTGGTTTTTAATCTATATATATTATAGTCATTAATGTGGCAAAATTTTACTTCACAACTTTATTACTGTTTTATCGAATCCACAGCCCCAGAATAACCACAGAAGTATTTGCATTAAATAAAAAGATATTTTATAAATTTAAGGGAGGGCACATATCAGCAGAAGCATAGCAAAAGAACAGAAGACCCAGACTGAAGTGCTTGGACGTTAGGGTTTATTCTTGTCATACTTCTCCGTTAAAATTTATTGAATAAGACCATTTTCGAGGAGGTATGAAATTTCCTAGAAGCTGACTTGTAGTTTCATTAGAAATACAGTCAATTGTACGACAAAAATACAATTATGTTTATGGTCCAAAATTCATACAGACAATAATTACCTTTAAAACTTATTATACCTTTCAGAGGCAGTGTTCAATGTGATTCATATTTATGAGGATATGAGGAGACAGGTTAAACATATCCTGTATTAGATCAATTAAAGCAATTGGAAAAAAAAATACAGGTAACTTCCTAGGTTCTCATGCTTGTAGTCTGCTTTGAAATAGAAGCAATGACTTTTGAATGGACTTAAACATTTCGGATAGTTGCTCCAAGCATAATATGCTGCTTTTCTACAGAACATTTGAGTAGGAGGGATGACAGACATTTGTAAGTCAGGGGATGACAGTGAAACAGATGAAAGACATGTTAAGTTTATATACAAGAAAGAAACAAGGCATAAACTGGCTCTATTTGCAGCGCTGCTGGATTGAGACAAATAAAATGCAGAGAAGTTCTATATCTTGAGTCCATGACTGAGGCGACTCAATTTATTTGTGCAATTGGAAAGGAGCTTTGGATCTGTCTCATAAAAATCTTGATTGTGAGGTTCTGGTAAGTAGTTGTCCTGTGAAAAAAAATGCCTACTTAGGGCTAATTATTCGGTTTATGCTTTATCACAGGTCTGACTGAGTTTACTTCAGTGTATTGTAGTTGGTCACATATATAGGTGTCCCTGAAGGAACTCCATTTAACTCTGGAGGGCTGCCATTTGAAAAACAGTAGAGGAAATGAAAATATATTTCAATGCATGAATAACATTTCATTACTAATTTTAGCCTTTATTTTAGGTCATGGTGATATGTGATTATTAACTGTCTACTATCAGCACCATGTTTTGCTTTATGTATTAGGTTTCCATATATTTTTTTCAGAGGTCATTCAAAGGTACAATCTGGAAAATAGTTTGGTGGTGTAGTTTTCTTTCACTCAGATGAGCTGGGTATATCAAGCAAATCTTTAATGGACCAGCTGTATATCACAGACTTTTTTATGTGTTTTTCAGATGTTTACTGACTTTTCTGATCTGTGAGATATGTAGCAGTTTGTAGTAGCAACTTGTAGTTTATCATCTCATGCTGCCTCTGGTGTCTGAATTAATAACAAGGAAACTGCAGCTGGGGTTGATGCAGAAGCATGTCAGAACTGGAAGATGTATAGATGGTAGATATGGAATTTGTGATAAAAATTGGTAAGTCAAGGTTAACACAGATGTTACTCTTGTCGTCTATGTATGTTATCTACACTAAAATATAGTTGTTTAAATTCAGTTCCTTTAAATAGCTAATGAAACTGTAGCCCTATTATGAATTACTTATTTGCACTATCTTGACCGTAGTAGCTGTGCACCCTGTTGAAAGTGTCTTTTATTTAAGGTAATTTTTCCTGTGGATAAGAACATAATAGATGTTGGATAGTGTCTCATTGTTTAAATTGGAATTCCAAGCATTTTTTCTTAGTGTTCTTTGGTCCATCCCATGTGTTACTCATGGGATGGACCAAATTAGTAATCACACTAGTGTTCCTTCTACTCAAAGAAATGGGACCTTTTACCACTCCTGTAATAAAATTGTACTTTGACTTTTCATAAATTTCCAGTTCTCCATTTGATTCGGTTCTGGCATGGGAATATTTCAAGCTATCAAGAATTGTGAATCTAATGTGGAAATTGTTTGCTCCTCTTTCACAATGTAAATCATTTCACCAAAACCAGAGTAATGAATTGTCTTCCCAAAGCTAAACATATGCTTTGGCAGTCAGATCTGAGACCAATACAAAGGCTTAAAACATCACTAGCAGCAACAGCACTTTGCTGAACATGGAATATTACAGAGTATTTGGGATAATATTAATAAATTCTTTTACTTAGTGCCAACACTGCTTCCTTTCTCTCCTTATATTAGTGAGTTCTATATCTGCTGGTTCTGTAGCTTGTACTCTTCATACATTTAGAGAACAAATGTAATGAAGTTGCATAACTATGATACAATTATGAAAAATATTAGGAAAAAATAAATGAACTATATTTATTTATTTACGTATATCTCAGTGAGAAAGCAAAAGAGAATAATGTATTTGTAGAATGCCAACAGAGTGTAGATGACAAAGCAGTTGCATGGATATGTAACCACTATTCAGAGTAAGAAAGGATGTCAAAAACTCTATTAGTACTGATAGTTTTGTAACTGGCCACCAATGGAAAACCCTTTCACCTTCAGGTTGAAAGGGTGAAAGTAGTTCTAGATCCCAGGCTGCAATAAACTGTCTATTTTGCATGAACTAATATCTGTCCTCCGTTAGGGACTGTTATACCGCTGAAGGATTTGTCCTTTAAATAAAACATTAAATCAAAGTCGTTTCTGCTCTGTAGGCATTATGGATAACATGACATGACTGATAGGAGAGTAATAATGATTTGAAATCTCTAAAGACTACTGACTTGATGTTTATCAAGTATACATAGTGGATAATGAAAGCAGCTTATAAAGACTTGAAGATCAAAAAGTCTAATACACAAAAAGGCGGTGGGACTTCTTAAGGACAAGTATGCCACTATATTTCAAACACAGTCCCAAACTAAAGTGAAGATATGGGTTAAACCAGCAAATTTCTAAAGCAACTGAGTGACTTTTTGTATTCCTTGTATTCTATTGACTTAAAAAGACATTTTTTATGACAATTTAGGTATTTCTACCTAGCAGAAGGAGGTTGAAAACATACAGATTTTAGAAACCCAAAAAGAGAATAAATTAGTAATTTTTCTTGCCAATCTAGCACATAAACAGAAGATGAATGATTTTCCTGTGTTCCCCTGTCATATGGAATTCTCTGTGTATTCATAAAACAAAGTTCCAAAGCTGTAGTTCATTAAGTGTATTTTCTTTTTTCAAAATTATATATCAAAATTGCAAATGAAGTTATGTGTATTGGCTATTATGCTTGTGTGAAATGCTGTGGAAATTTCAGTACGGTTGTATATGGTTATAAAAATGGATCCCACAAATAAAGTTGCTACTTACGAGTTTTTAATGGGGAACTCATTTCAAACTTAAACCCTAATTTTCAGACATGACAGAGTTTGTGACACAGCTTGAAGTCATCTGCATCAGAGCATCAGGGGATTACATCATTTAAGTGGATCAACTGCTTGTTCAAATAGGCTTCCTTGAGTTAAGCAATAAAGGTACTGCCTTTCTGAACTAGCCAGACCAGGGGTTCTTGACCATCTAGTCCAGCCCCCCGCTGTAGTGGGGGCCATGTCCAAGTGACTTTTGAATATCTCAAAGGTTGGAGGCTCTGCCACCTCACTGAGTAACCTGTTCCAGTGCTCCATTACCCTTACAGTAAAAAAATGTTTCCTAATGGTCAGATAGAACCTCCTGTGCTTCAGTTTATGCCCGTTGCCTCTGCTCCTGTCATGGGGAATCACAGAAAGAGCCTGTCTCCAAGCATTCTGAACCCTTCTTTCAAGTGTTTGCGTACACTAATAAGATCTCCATGAGCCTTCTTTTCTCTAGGCTAAACAGCTCCCTGTCCTTCCAGTCCTTCCTGTGTAGTGGTTTCAGGTTTGCCAATTTCTGTTTCCTGCCAATGTACGAATTTGTGTAGTGGTTTGAGTACCCACTATAATTATTTACTCAGCCCATTTCTCCAACCTGCTGAGGTCCCTCTGAGGTATCCACCACTCCTGGTTGTGTGTCATCTGAAAAGTTGCTGAGGGTACAGTCTGCTCCATCATAAAAATCATTAATGAAGGTATTAAACAGGACTGGACCCAGCAGAGACTTCTGAAGCTACACCACCAGTTTCTGGCCTCTAACTAGACTTTTTGAGAACTTTAACCACCCTCTGGGCCTGGTCATTAAGACAGTTTTCAATATGTGTGCTCAAACGATGCATATATGCCTCAAGTATGAAAGAAATACTTTCTAAAAATATTCCCCTCTTTCCTGAAGTCTTTAAATTGGAAGATAAAAAAAGACTTTGTAATTAGCAAGTCAGTAGAGAAAAAAATACATGATTGCCTGGCAACCTTTGTGTATAGAATAATGAGAAAATGAAATGAGAAATTGTGGGAACAAAGATCTTCTCCTGGTGTAATATTCATATTTATCTAGTGTAGTAAGCAGAAACTGATAGGAGGATATCTCACACGCTTCCTCCTTTCTGATAGATAAAAGCATCTATCAAAGGAAAAAAAAATGAACAGAATAGAGAAAAAATAAAATTTTTTTAAATATACAGTCTTCTTTTGCCAAGTTTGGTTATATCATCTTCAAACTCATTCCCACTGAATTTATTTAGTCTTGATTGGTTTCAAGACAAATCATTAGCAAGACAGATTTAGAAGCACTTATCCAAATACTAGTGCTAGACAGCATATTCTAGGCTTTTAAAGACAACAGCATGAATTCAAGACTGTAGCTTTTCTGGTAAGAACAGTGAGGAACAGATGTCAGGAACAGTAAATACGACATGACTGTGGAGAGGATCTGCCACTGGTTGAAAACAATAAAAATGTACAGTGTAATCTCCCACAGAAATCTTGATACGTCAGATTTAAATGTGAAACAGAAAAGCAAGAAAATGCCTAATGAAAATATATAAAAACAGTGTAGGAAAACAAACACAGGATCAAAGCCCAGATCTTTAGGTTATATGGTTTAACCTCAGCTTGCAAATAAGTGCTGTGCAGGTGCTCCTTCACTCCTGGCGTGGGATAGGGGAGACATTTGGAAGGGTAAAAGTGATTAAACTTGTGGACTGAGATAAAGACAGTTTCCTAGCAAAAGCTATATTTTTCAAAGCAAAGGCTGTATGCACAAGCAGAGGAATTCCTTCACCACCTCTCATGGACAGACAGGTGTTCAGCTATCCCTAGGAAAGCAAGGCTTCATCATGCACAATGGTGGCTTGGGAAGACAGCCACCATCCCTCTGAACATCCTCCCCTTTCTCCTTTCTCCCCCAGGTTCATTTGCTGACCATGATGCCATATGGTATGGAATATCACTTTGGACCAGCAGTCCCAGCTATGTCCCTTCCCAACCTCCTGTGCACTTTCAGCCTCCTTTCTGTTGGGATGGGGTATGGAGCAGGAAAGACCGTGCAAGGACAGCTCAGCAGTAACTAAAACATCCCTGTGCTTTCAACATTGTTTCCAGCACAAATCCAAAACGCAGCACCATACCACCAACTGAGAAAAAAATAACTCTGCCTTTATTAGAGATGGGAGTGTGTTCACTGTACATCAATTTAGGTCTTACATTTTAATTACCTCAGAACATAATATAGTTTGTACACACTGAAACTACTCTTCAGAATAAACCATCAAATTATAAATGACAATCATGTGGCTGCCTGCACCAAAACTGTGCTGCTGATCTGAGCTAGTTTTTGACAGATTTTCTATCCAAGGCTTATGAAGAACAAAAGCACAGAGCAGCATATGTCCTCAGTAATTACTATAAAACAATCATAGTGGGATGCTTCAGACTAATTCTCGGTGATATCAGATTTATTTTGGATTTTCTTCTTTCTTGTTTTCTACTTTTTAACTTTTTGCTTTCTATTCACATTATAAAAAAACCTGTGAGCAGAATTAAAACTGTTACTCTAGAATTCACTATTGGAACTAATAGTAGAGACTGACTTAAGAACCTATTTGACATCTTTATTTCCAATCATTCTTGCAATATGGCTTCTAGTAGTGCAAGTTGTTCTGCTGCTTTTCATTTTCAAACAAATTCATAGACATAAAGGCACCTGAGATCTGTCAACATTTTTAGCATAACTAGAAGTAGTGTAATATGATCTTGTACCAAATCTAAATCTGTATGTTTCATCTTGCAAATATTAATGTCAGAAGTGTTTTTCATTCTACTAGCCCATATGTTTTCCTCAGTTTTTATTAACCTTATTTTTTTCTTGTGACCTATATGTTTTGCTTTTGCTGATATTTTTTCCCCCCTCAGTGGCCATTTTCTTCCCAGAGATTTTGCCATTTTTTTCTCCAGATTCAATAAGACTCATTTGAGACAATGACAATGTTCTCTGGATGAAATATGCAATTTCTATTTTTTTTTTCCAGGTCAAGTGTAGTTTTTTCTGTGAAGAAGAAAGAAAATTATATTGTAGTGATTTAAGCTGAACATACTTTATGTAATTTCATAAAGATGGAGGGGTTTTTTTTAAGAATGGGACACCATTTTTTCAGACCAACAGACTACTGAGGCAGTGAAAACAGTATTTTAACTCCTGAAATATCAAACTGATGCAGCAGATTATCACAAACCCACAGTAACATATGGTATTTTATTTTAGGGATATGCAGATATATTTTATTATGATTCCTCTAAAAATTTGAAAATACATCATCTACCATGAACTTGTCCCATCTTTTCATGTTAGGTCCTAATTTGATTGAATCATAATGAATACTAAACAATCATAAGTAATGCAACAGAAAAAAAAGGGTTTAAATCACGTGCATTTTTGAAAATTGAGCACATTAATTAATATGAGAAACAGAAAGCAAATTACAAGTTTTAAAGCAAGGATCATTACATAATGTATCAACTGTTATTATTCATTCTCAAACTGTAACGAAGAAAAATGAAAAAAATGCTTTTATGTGGCAAATAGATTGTACACTGTCACTGTTCTTCATGTTTAAGTCAGACAAACTCAAATGACAATTAAACCACAATTCAGAGTGACTAAGTATTAAAAGAAGCAGACAAAGATGGATTCAATGCAAAGGTTAGAAGCAAGAAAAATACAAAGCTAACATCAGTTTTATTTACCTGCTTCTTGAATCTTATAGACTATCTTTCATTTTAGATTTACTCTAAGTGATTGTTTCTGGCATAATGATTTATGGATGGTTTGCTAAGTTTGAAGCCAAATTTGAAATGCTAAATTTTCATAAGAAACCCTCATTTCAGCTTTTGAATGTTCAATCTTAAAGGAGACTGCTAGTGATTGTAAACTGCTAATAATATAATTCAGTTCATGTGTGACAAGTAAAACTAAACTCTAATATCTCATCATAATGTTGTTTTGTAATCTGTGATGAATGAAATGGAGAGGGATTACTATAGAATCACAGAATCATTTAG
>WAAE01028670.1:0-15955 GCA_013400495.1 Nicator chloris | reverse complement strand
CTTCAGGCAGAATTATATCTGTGGTGCAGTGTTATAGTAACTCCTCCTGCCTCTGAAATAGTGCGTCTGTGATGCAGGACACCTTTTGACAATTGTTTTTTCTTGTTAACTAGCCAGTAAATCTAGCCCTGTTGGTATCTTACTCCTGGTCCAAGGTTTCCTGCTATAGGGACTGCCAGATGTCAAGAGTATCATCTATACCCAGAATAGACTTTCTCAGAGAGTGGAAGGGATGAATTACAGTCTCGTTGCAGGGTTCAAACACTTCTACCCAGCAGAAACATCTTTCTGCAAGGTCTTTGATGTTGGTAATAGGATCTTAAGGGCCTCAGACAAATAGTGTTTTATATTTCCAAACTCTTCTCCAACCCTTTCAATACTTCAGATGTTCACTTTACCCAGTCAGTAGCAGGTATAATTTCCTCCCATATCTCAGTGCTAATAGCTTTTTACAGTTAAAAACAAAGCAAAACAAAAAACCACTACCAACCTCAAAACAGATAGTTTTGCTGTAATTGTTTACCTAATTAAATTTACATAAGGATGTTTCTTTCTGTCGTTCCCCTTTCATTAAATTATCTATGTTAATTTCATTATACATTCTCTCATTAAATGTTGTCCTGCCTGTGGATTTTTTTCCAAGTCTGCTTTACCAAAAACACTCACTGCTACAGTGAGACTTCTAAGAGTAGACAGCAATGTTTCTTCCAAACCCTTCCTTTTCCCTGGCAGCAGAGCTTGTGTGCCTGGCAGGTATTTGGTTACTTCTGAAGCAGTAGGAAGCAGAGATGTGACTTGTTTATTCACCTGGGGTGGGCTGTCATAGCTCACCTGTAGCTCTAGACTCACTCCTGAGAGTAAGAGCTACAGACGTGATTGCTGCTCACTCTGGGGCCATTTTAAGGCAGTTTTCTGTGATTAGGCTGCATGTAGTGATAACGTGGCTTCCTCTTAGTGGCCCCTTCACACTGGAAGAAAGATGTTCATACCATTGTTCAATGATCTTGGGTTGTCTGATCAGAGCAGGTTGCTCTAGATCCTGTGTGACCCTAAATGTAAACGTGGCTTGGGCCCCAAATCTGAAAGTAGGAAGTCGTATTTAATTTTCAAAGATGACCTTTCTCTATGCCTCTCAGTTTTGCTTTTTTTCCTGACCCATTTCTTTTTCATGTCTGCAATACTTTACAAGTTCAACAATGATTTCCTTTCATTGAAAGATCCAAAGAGGAAATATTAAAAAGCCCCTAAAAATGGCATATTTTTAAAGAGAAAGTCATTTACACCATAAGAAACAATATTGATTTTGATTCTAAAGTACATTGCTACAATGTTCCAAACATGAGGTGTAGCTGGGGTTAGAAATAAGATGAGCAATGCATGTATATCAGAATTTGAGCTGTGAATGTGGTTGTTGGAATTTGCAAATAGTGTTCCCTCAGACAGAGACATCTGGATGGCAGAAGTACAAAACCAGCATAGTAGAGAGTGCAGATACAAGGGTGGAAAAGGACTCAGAATAAATGTGCAATCTTTTTGATGTAGATGAGTACCAGAGAGCTTTCCCAGGCAGCTCCTCAGTAAGAGCTCTAGGCTTCTGAGGGTCCCACTCAGCAGGCACATTCTGGGAGGGGAAGCAGCTTTTGGTGAAGAACACATCTCTTGGGCACCTCTCTCTCCTCTCTCTGGCTTAAAGAAATCAATCTACAAACAGAAAAATTTCTTAACACTTCCATTGTCTAACACAGATATTACAGGTGTGTGAATGCAATTCTACTTCTATTTTCTACTCCATTAAAATAAACTACATTTGGAATACTTCAAGGCCTATCATGGGCTTGTAGAGATTTCAGTCTTGGTTTGTCTTCCTACTAACTTGCTGTTTATGCAAGCTGCTGAGCAGTACTTCCTGAAGGTAAAATATCACTCCACAATCTGGTGGCCCTGGGTTGCTCCAGAGATACCTGGGACGTCACAAAAACTGGCATGTAATTAATCTCCCCAGATTGCCAGGCAACACTTGGACAGCAGATTTTTCAAAAGTGATATGCCTACAGTGAATTAGATTAGAACAGGCTTAAGAAAGACACAAACAGGAGAAGGCACCTGGTCTTGCTGAGCAGCTCAGTGGACAGCAGGATCTAAACCAATCCAGAATTCAGAGACTGAAATCCTGTCCTGCTGCAGTCAAGGGAACTAGCTGTTAATTTAAACAGGATAAGGATTTCAGCCAGAAGTGTCAGAATTTGGTGTTTAAATTATTAACTTTTTCCCCAGTATATATTTACAGAAAAGCATGAAAATTTAATATAGTTCCCTTTTTCTCTGCATTTTTACAAGAATAAAAAATAACTAAATAAATTGCTAGTGGGAGGAATTTTTTTTATGGTAGTTTAAGGATAGCACATGGGTATCCTCTAACTGAGGTGTGAAACCATGAAAACTGGGTTAACAATGAACCTCCTGACACAGCCTTTACAGTAGCACTGCTAGAAGGCACCTCTGTAATTACTTCTTCTATATGAAGTGTGCTGAACTTCTACAACAAATTTAAAATCTTATATTGTGCTTTCTTCTGTTAGAAAATGACTCAGTGAAAGCCTTTTATATATATATATATATATATAATATGTACAAAGATCAAAGTTTCTGCCTGTGAACTAGCCCACCTACATTTTGTTCAGTTTGGAAAATAGAATCTGGTTTTGCTTTAGCAAATCTATTTCTTTTTCTAAATTTCATAAATTTATTGCATTTGAGATGCAGTGAAACACCAAACAATACTTCTGTGACATGCATAAATTGTTTTTTTAGCTGTCCTTTACATGGTATGTGCTGTGGAATATAAATCCAGTTGGTAGTGCATTTAGCAGATCTTATCTGGATATTTTCAAACAGAAAGATTGCAGGAGCTTTAGAAATATTTTTAAGAGCAGCAGGACTGAGTGACATGTGGATGTGCAGAAAACAGATTACATCTGAGATGTCTGTTTCTTTTGGAAGGAAAATGAGGAGAGGTAGGTGGGGTCTCTGTCCACTGAGATCCCACTGAGTGGGAGTTTTACTGTTGGCTTTAACAAGATGAATCAGACAGTTGACAGCTAGTGAGGAAGAGGGATGCAGTCTAGATGCTAGGAAAGATTTCAAAGGATAAAAATTTGTAAGCAGTTTTTGTCAAACAGTGAACTAAAAGTTACTTAGTCCTTCAAAACACTTTAATTTTAGAAACCACGTCTTGTCAAGACTGACATAAAGACTCCTGCATACTGGCAGCTGACTCAAAGTAGCATCTGCCAGCCTTCTCTTGGGTCATGACTGGCAATTTATGGTAGATATATTCTCCAAGCCAGCAGAGATGTTGAAAAATGAACCATCAAAACTGTGAAACAACAATACTGAAATATCTCTGCCTCTTTTGGAATCTTAGGGGGGCACTCAGCAGATGGAAGTCCACAACAGCACTATGCAGGTGGGCAATGTACATGCACATACGTATGCTTCCTTTTTCAGACCCAACTGACATGATAAAAATTCATACTTTATGCTGGTCTTTTGCTTGGAGGTAAATTTGTTCATCTTCAGAGCCTACTTTGGAATATAAGTGTGCTAGTAAAGGATTTCTAATTGAAAACAAAGAGGCTGAGTATTTCGTGTGCATGAACCAGGATGGATCCATTAGTTTATATGCAGTGATGTCAGTTCACAGCAAGTGAGAGTTGAAGTGTTTGGTTTTCAGACTAGAAATTCCCAGAGGTATCAGGGGGAAAAAGACAAACCTACAGAGCAACCCATCTATTGCAAACCCATCCTGGAATCATTATCTCTCCTCTTAAAAATGAAAAACTCAAACTAGGAGGACAGCTTGTTCCTTTCCTGTGGTCTCAAAATTTCATTCTTGGCTCTGTTTAATATCCTTTCTTTTTCTGCTCTCAATGCTGCCAAAAAAGACATGTTTGCTGGTGATAATTAGTAAGAATAATACTTGCATTTACAATGTGTTTCTGTTCTGAATGTAGATTCTGTTTTGACCTGGTGAGTGAACTAAAACATGTCGCCTGCAAGTACTTTGTATGACCTTCTTGGCATTGTGAGTTGTGTTTTAAAACAGACAAACTAGAGAATCATGGATGGGATGTGTCCTGGCTGTGTTTTTGAGCATCTCAACAAATGAGATTGGTTTCAAGAGATAGTTACAGCTACTATTCCCCTGATGGTGGTGAAACCCCACCAGAAGGTGTAAAGGAGCTCTTTGGTTACTGCAACTGCAGTACTTTAGGTAGAAAGAGCAGACAAAGCTTGTGTAGCAGTGCATCTGTTACTGTTATTGCATAACTTGTCCATGACCATTTGCTCTCCTTCCATAGTAGTTTTTCCCTCTCTCTGTTGGCTGTAAGCACCTACAGCCAGCCAGTTAGACCAGTAACTTTCAGTCTCACTTTCCATTCCTTCCTTTTTCCTTTGTCATTACCAGGCAAGGTGCTTAATGCAGTTCAAATGCCTTGCTCTCTCAGTGGGATTTGTAATAACTGGAGTGACAGGGTTAGAGCCCAGGAGTTTTTAAAGTACAAACCTGTTGATGGCTTAAGGGGAAGTAAGTGTAAGGCAGAGTCGAACACACAAATACTTTAAAAGAAACTGAGAATGTAATTTTCAATTTTAGTGTGACCTGACTGATTACAGCTTAAGTAATAAGTAGAGCTCAATCCCGTGATGACCCACTTAATCCAATCCAGTCCGCTCAGATCAGGAGAGAAGTGTGTAGGTAGTGCCTCACCTCTGGAGAAGCAGACTGACCACTGCACCATATCCCTGTTGGGAATTTATCTGTTACTGAGCTGCTGTTTTCCCAGGTGTTGGGAACACACTTGCTAGGGCCTCTACCAAATGCGGCCATGAGCATTGTTTTGCTGCAGAGAATACTATTCTCCTGTCCCTGAAGAACTACCCTGTTGTTATGAAAACTGGCTTATGGAAGGACTAGCAAACACTCATGTTCTTCTCTCCTTGGTCTGGGTTGCCAGAAGTATAATTTCCTTCATATTATAGAGGAGGAAATTATGTTGGGAAAGAGTGAGACTACTGCAGGAAGTCAGTGGCAGATGTTTGAACCAAGCCCAGGTTTCCTGGTGTTGGAGATGGCAAAGTGGTGGCCCAGGTTCTTCAGGACACTTGAAACCTTCAGCACTGCCTCAGGCAAAGGAAGCTGACATCTGTCCTACAGATCACAAGGAAAAACAGAGCATTTTCCTTTTCCAGTGTTGCTGCATGGAGAGTATAGAATCTCTCACTTGGGGGTCAGTAGAAGGCATGACTTTGAGTGTCAAGATTAGGACTAAGTGTCATATTTTTATGTATTTAACTGGCAAATCAGGAGGAAAATGTATATAAAATACACTTAGGTATAAATTAGCAGTAGTGCCAGTTATAAATATGCAGGTGTTTCAAAGGAAACTTACTCCAGAATCATCTTTTCTCTAGTGTTACTTCCTTTTTTCAGATGTCCTTTGCCTCAGCTTTGGATTTTATCAAGGTACTCTAATAGCTCATTTCTGAAAAAATGTGTTTTAGGAATAGTCTGGGTTGTCTGCAGTCTGGACTGTGTAGACATCCCACCATGTGTTGTCATATAACAGCTATTGGATCTTGCTCAGCCTATTGATGATTTGCACTAGGGTTTCCTTTTCACAGTGCAGCAAATCCCTTGGAAGTTCAGAATGCTGTGGTTGGAGACTTTAAGTCTTTACTATAAAAAAATTAATAATGTTTCCCATCTGTCACCTGTGTGACTGCAGCAATTTCAGCTTGGATGGGCTTAAGTGAGCCAGGAGGTGCTGATTTTGGGATGGCAGCTCTGAAGGCTTGCAGGTGTTGTCGGCCTCACCAATGGAGTGAACGTCTGCAGCTCGCACTGCTGGGACCCTGCACCTTCCCCAGCAGTGAAGGGCAAAGTCATAGGGAGTGCACCAGGCACACACCTTCAGGGGATAGACAGGCTGGCATCTGTGCATGGCCTTGTGATCAGTAGGAACTAACAATGACTTGGAGACCATTTTTCGCAATCTCCCAAGGTACTTCTTGATATATTTTGCCAGAGAAGAAACCTTCCTAGTCTGCAGTATCTTGTCTGTGCTGCTTAGGATCCTTTGTCCCCTTATTTGTTGAAATTTCCATTCCTTTTAACTCCAACATATGTTAGAAGGTAATATTTTTTTAACCTACATATATGCAGCATCTATTTCATAGCAACTTTTCCTCTACAATTTCCTATTTTTTTGCTCTTGAAAACAAATGCACTCATCCAATGTGCTCAGCATTAGATTCACTTGTCTTTTTACAGTCAGGGTATTTTATATTTCCCTTCAACCTACTGTAACCCATTTGTAGCCCCTTGCTTTTACCAATATCAAGTGGGATACTTTTGGAATTACTGGATTTTAAAACATCATGTTTCATTTTGTGGCTACAGCAATTTTCTTCCCTAAGTATTAGATTGTAAATAAATAAATAAACTTATAAATAAATAAGATTTTAAATAAATAAAATTCTGTTCTGGTGAACAGAATTTGTTATCTTAGAAAAGAAAAAAATTGATGTTGAAATAGGAGATTGCAGAGGGAGCTCTAAATTGAGAAGTAATAATAGGTATAATACCTCTTTCCTGGCAGCCTTTTGATCTTTTCATTCTTGATAATTTGTGCTTTGTCTTATAAATTCCCAGGGAAGTTAACAATAGGCACTATAGCAGTGGCACCTAATCAAAAAGCCCTTGTGAAAAGGAGTTTTATGAATGGGTGAGCATCCACCTGTGGGCCATCTCAAGCAGTGGTACCTGGGAGAGGAACACTGGTGGCACTATATTAAAGAAATAAGGCCAGGTTTTTATCCACTATACCTAGATGCAGCACAGTGTTTGCAAAAGCATCACAGTGGCTTGTTTTCACCAACCAGTGCCATGGCTCACAAGGCTCTGTGAGAACCAAAGGATGTGACCATGCTTTCTCTACCAGTGGTTTCTCTGCAAATAGAAGGAAGACAGGCCCTGTTGTTGTAAAGCAAAGCATTTTTAAGGCTAAAAGGAGAACAGAGGGACAATAACCATACCTCAGCTGGCACAAAGCTTTTATTTAAGGCTCATGGTTCTGAGTGGGTGAACTCAATTAATTATAAATGGTTCAACTGTGTAAACAGGAGAACGACTCTGTGTTGTGAAGACACAGAAGTCTCTTTTCTTCTGTTTAATTAATGCTTACAAGACCTATGCAGGCAAGTCTTTGGTGTACTAAGAAAAAATCTCAAAGCACACTGTTTTTCAGAACAACTGAACTTTGGGAAACTTTGGTCACTGGGTAATTACAGTGCAGGGTTGTTAATCTCACCCTGTATTTAATAAAGTAAGAAGTATTTAGTGTTAAATATTGTTTGTTGCTGTTCATTTCCTTTCTGTAAAGAAGGAAAAGAGTAATGTGGAAAGGAATAAAATGTTTTCAAGGTGGTAAAACCAGGAACTGGTGTGCCAAAGACGTCAAGCTCCACTGCACTGTTATCATGCTGTGACTGTCTTCTGCCTTCAGTAGAGTTACAGTGCCAAAACTCAGGTGCAACTGTCCTCATTTTCTCCTCACACTGAGTAGACCTGCTACATGCCTTGCAAGTAAAAGCAGATAATTCCAACATGAAGGAAGATGTGCATGCCTCCCCTTGTGTTCCTTTGTTGTACATTTTCCTTGTCTTTATTGCCACAGCCTGAACTACTGGCCTTCATTTTGGTCTTCTGTATTTTAAAAATTATTCTCTTCCAAAACTGTCTGCAGGTAGTTCTGCTCTGAGTTAGAGTCCAGAAAGGGAAGAGCATGAATTGTCATACTTGCCATGGTGTCTTTCTTGGTACACATAAACAAATACCGCCTGTCTAAGAAAGTATCACAATATCTTCTCTTATTCTTCTCTGTGAGCTCTTATTTCAATCAAAAGGAGCATTTTGCTGATTTCTTTCACTTGTATTAGTGTGTTTGTACTATGACAGCAATGAACAGTCTTTGTTGTATGATGCGTAATTCCCTTAGTCACTCAAAATTAGTTCTTTAATTTGATGATTAGAAGTAGCAGCAGCAAAGAATAACATACTTAGTGTAGTGGGTAACTGAAACCATTTGAGCATTAGAAAGCTGCTTCTACAAGCATTTGGGTGTTCATTCCACCATCTTCTTAAATTGACCATTTTTTGCTTCATTTTCATGGAAATATTAGGCTAAAAATGTATTTGGATATGAGTGGAGACAAGGAATGTGTGCATATTAAATTATGATAAGGGTATTAAAATGGAAAAGCAGCCCTTATTATGGTATTGCAGGTAATGGTGCTAAGGTCTTGGATTCTCTTTTACATCAAGTACAAAGGATTTTTTCTGGGTAACATTCACATCTTGTTGCTCAAGGACTTGATTGCCAGACTCTCTTTGTGTACTGCTTGGCACATGCTTGACTGACTGTAATAGCTCCCAATCAGTGAGAACTCTGAGTTTTAATGTTGCATAATCTGGCTGCTAAAAACATAAAGTGTTGTTCTAAGGCATTCTTACAGTGATTGAGCAGATCTGAGAAATGTGAATAGATAGAGTTTCTGACTGGCAGAGTTAGCAGAGTAATGAGGAAGGAGGTAACGTATAAGAGGAGCTGGGGGAATGGTGAACATCAGGATGGTTTGTTTTGGCACTGGTCTTCAAAGGTAACTTTCTTGGGGGAAAGAAAAGACTGACTGAAGGCAATGTTCTGTTTCTAAGGTGAAGTTCACTTATGCTTCTCAGACTGCGATTAAAGACCAGCTCAACAAGTGCCGTAGCAAGTGCTACTAATGTAAATGAAAACATGGATTTTCCCTGATTTCCTCCCTAGCTGGCCAGGTTTAGAGTTGCAAGGTATCCCTTTTCACATTCTCCTCTGCTATCACAAAGCAAGCACTGGGTGAAATTATGGTTTATGCCTTCCTAAATACTAATTGCTGGTCATAAAGCTGATGTAATTTTCTGCTTCTATAAATCCAAAGGTACGCCCATGTTTTGAGATCAAGGAGAATGAAAACATGTTACGATGGAGAGGGCTGTGTTTGAGGCACTTGGCTTCTGAAGTTCATGCATTATCTCTTGCTCACGGCTGTGCTTGAAGGCATAATCCAGTCATATGTGTTTAATTAAGATTTAAAACTATAATTGCCCTGATAAAAGCAAAGAGCTGATGGTTCACAGGCATCTGCTCTACAAGGCAGTTAACTTAAGGCAGACGTGGTACCTGAAAGTCTAAAGGATATATTGCAATAGGGGCCATTGAAAACTTCATCTGGGACACTCCAGTGGCTGTACATCCAAGTAAAGAGAGGGGAGAGGTCCCCAGCTCTGCCCATCTCTCCTCTTTTGTTGAACTGTGCATTACTCTACAGAGTTTATACTTTTGTCATCTCTGATTCACCTTCACAGTGCCTCTGATGACACTCTGATCAAAGCTCAAGGTGTCAGTGTATACTCATTTTCTGTCTGTTTAGCTTGTGGTTTAATATATATAGGTATAAATTAAAACACAGTTAGACACTGTATTTCCAGTTCAGATTATTTTCCTGAATGTGTCAGTGACTCTAATGTCACTAAGAGGCCACTACTAGAGTGAAATAGATGCCTTTCTGCATGGGAGGCAGAAAGGGCTCATTTCCAGTGTTCTGAAGGCATCGAGATTTTTTTGTCTACCATTCAATTTTGATAAAGAACTGTTGAGTCCATTGTAACCAAGATGATGAGCCATTAAAAAAAAAAAAAAAGTTTAAAAACTTTGTTGTAATTGTTGCATTTCAGAAGTAATTTTAGATCATCTCCTGCAAATAAGATGATCCATGTGTTAGGTTTTGCTTTCAATGTTGATTTTCATGCAACGTGCATGAGTGCTAAGGACCAGAGAGCAAACTTTAGGCATATTATTCAGTTATTATGGACTCAACAATCACACAATTAAAATATATTGATGTTTGCAAGATTTTTTAGAATAAATTGCTTGCTTGCTAATGCTAGTGATGAAAAAGTCATCCTTAAGCTGATTTACATAAAAACATTAGATGCCTGTAGGCTCTGGAATTTCATTAAATTCTCAGTCTTAGTTCAGCCCTTGTAATTTGCTATTTGCAATGATTAAAATGTATCTCTCAAACAGCTTTTCCTTCCCCTGATGAAAGACAGGTAAGTTGTTAGAACCCTTCCATTCCCAACTCTCATTTACCCAAACTGATGCCTATCAGTCCTTTCTTTACAACAGCCCATAAAGGCAGAGCAGATAGATATCACTGTTGGGTTAACTGTAAATACATAGATTAAATTCTTGCCTTTTCTGGGCTGAATCCTGCTATCCTCATGAATATGAAAGAAATAGTTCTGTTGGTTAAAATGGGATGAGAGATGACTCAGTGCCAGCAATGGTAAGGCTGTGTTCTTGTCTTTTTCTGACCCCAGCCCCCTCCCCCACTCCCCATCTGAAGATAATTTTAGGAGGAAATTAGTATTTTCAAGATTGTGAACTGTCTGAGCAAACAAAATTTCAAGTTCACTACTCTCATGACACAATAAAATTTAAGAACTGGGGTAATAGTTGTAGAACATGTGCCAACACAAAGTGAAGGTTCTCTTCCCTGCTACAAAAGGGCTAAGACAACTTTTTATTATAGACATTTAACATCTTTAACTACTGTGTGGGCACTGGCATCCTTCCTCTGACCTTTCCTGTGATGGCTCACTGTGGAAGCTTTGACTTGATCTACTCTGCCTCACTCATCCTGCCTTGACTCCATTTGTCAATCTAAATGCCAGATTTACTGAGCACTTGACGGTACAGACCCTTGTCCATGATGAACTGGACTATCATGAAGGATGCAGGATGGCTGCAGATTTTAGTGCATTCCAACTCCTGCCTGTCTGGAGAGAATTTTAGCCAGCTGACTGACCTTAGATCCCATTGCTGTCCCCCTGTAGTTGCTTTATTGGGAGTTGAATACAAGAGCCCCTGTACATACATTGTATTCCCACGGTGAAGGCAGCTGGCAGTGCTCATTTGTTCTAGCAAGACTGAAACAGTGCTCTGCTACCTGCTCCCCTCAGATCCTTCTCTACTCAGGCCTATGAGCACCACAAATCACAGTGATTTTTTCTTCACCATTTTACCTGGTTTTGTCCTCGGTCCTGTTTCCCACCCTACCCTTGTAATACCCGCAGCCACCTCTGTCTCTTCCTTCGAGGGGGGCAAATTGAGAGTGGATTCATATTCTCCTCTTTCATGCTACTTGGATACTGGGGAGATACCCAGAGATGCAGTCCTCCTGCTCCCAGATGGGGCACAGCTAGGGGAGACTTAGATCTGTATTGCAGAAAAAGCTTGTCTTACTGCCAGTTTGGAACATGCTCAGCACAGCTAGGATTTCCTGGGCATTTAGATGGTAAAATCAAAGATATCTCAAATGAGCATATCAAACTGAATTTTTTAGAGAGGCTTATAAGTTAGATGAATTTTAATGTACTTTTACAGGAACACGAGGAGATATGGAGCAGAAGTCACTAAATTAAGCACATATTAACTTGGGGAGTAAAAAAAAAAGGTCTTCAGAAATTTTTCATGGGTAAAAACACCATGGTTTTTCCTTATCCTCAGATACAAATTTCTGGATGAAATTTTCTTGCTGTGCCTTTTTGAAGATACGAGGTGGGCATCCAGCACACCGAATTTTATTCCAAATGTATGTATATTTGAAAATGCAGAAGCATCTGCATACGAGGTTTATAATGAAAAATGCCAAACAACTTTCATAATCAGCAATGCTGGATGTACTGCCTGTATGGAGAAATACGTAAAAGTACTGAAATGTATAAGCACACATCCATTCCAGCTGCTAGCATTCTTTAGTAATGAGTCTTGCCAATAGGACAGCTTTTATGAGGGCAGCATATAAGCAGCAGCCTATTGAAATTAGATCTGTATGTTTCCCCTGAACAGCAATTTACAGAGCCACTTTTTGTACTTTATGTATCTGTCCTGCAGTAGAAACTCCTAGGTGCCTGTATTTTCATTAGGCAAACATGGTGTGATTTTGTCTTGAGCTCAGGAGTCCACACCTGAAAATCTTCCCAGTGCAGTCATGAGTAAGCAGATACATGTCCCTTCCTAGGAACAGCATAGTAATAGAGGTGGACTGTACAAAGCTAGACTCAAAATCAGTATAGTATAGAGCTTTGAACACTGAGGGCTCAAACAGGTGAAGTTAGGACAGAGGAGACTGGACCACTGAATATGAAGATTTGTGGCTAAACCTTTGTTAATAGTGCAGTAATTTCCCCTACTACTCTTGTCATGGCAGGTAGCTGCTGAATCAAATTATCAAGCAAAGGAAATCAAAGTGAAAGTCAATAGGGGAGAGTATCTGCAGATCAACGGAACAAAGAATCAATGATATAATAAATGATAATAATCACCTCTCCTGTTATAAAGGAGATTGCTCCAGTGCTCAGGCTGCAACCCTTGGGAAGGAACAGTCTGTGCAACAACTTGAAAATACTAAGATCACCTTACCTGTTCTTCAAATATCAGTTACAATTATAAATACTGAAGTATATTATTAGTGCAGAATTAAGGTTATTTGAATGTTCTAACAGTGCCTTTCTGTATCTTGACATGTGGGGATTTTTGGCTTAAATTAAAACTTGATTAGAAATTTTCTGAGTATTCTACTGCTTGTTTTTGAGCTATTAGATTTTCCTTGCAAATATTTGTGCCTCAAATTGTCATTTGTACTGGTCAGCCTTAATTCTGGCCCCAGATACTTCTTTCTTTCTTGCTGGGAAACATTATAGTTATCTAAAAGGTGAGACTATAAAATCTCAAGTTGTGCAGTTTCTCCAAAGAAGCCTGTTAAGTGTTTGTGCACATTTTAGAGCAGAGCAAGGAAAAAGTCATCAGAAAATGGGAAGAAATTCTGTAACAGGGGTTAAAGAAACACATCTGTTTAGACCTTGCTTGGTCTAACTGTTAGTTGCCTAAAAACTGAGGTGCTTTTGGAAATCCACAGGCAGTTGTGATGTTAAATAAATACTGTGAGCAGATGCAGTCTACAGCTTAAGGAAATACATGGTCCATAGGCAGCTGAGTAGCAAACCAGCTTGATGGCTGTAGTGTCACCATTGCATGTTGGAGACAGCCAATGCCTGGAACAGGCAGTTTTTCTGATAGAGCACCAGAAACAAGAGGCTTTGTTTGCATGGAGCAGCAGCAGGCCTACATCTTGGAAATAAACAGTACCATGTATCAACATTGTAAATACAAATTAGATCTGCCAGTAATAACTTTACCTTTTATCTTCATTATGAGTATTAATGCTTTGCTGACAGGGCAGGTACAGTATTGTGAGAAACTACTTAAATTTATCTAAAAACTATTGATGCTTATGGAAAGGCTCATGCTGATGCAGGAACGCTGGGTTTCACCTCTTTGTGCTGCACAATTTACCTGTTCTCTACACTTCCAGTGATATTCATAAAGCGGAGATGGGCACTGGAGGCAGCAGCAGCTAGAGAAGGGAGGTCAGGCATGAGAGGTGGACATGACGTGCACAGCAGGTTTCACAGGTAGCTGCTGATACAGTTTATACATTGTGCTGCTACATGCTGCCTGAAGATCTCAGTGACTCCTTTCTTCTTCAACTTTGACTCTTATTCTTTACCTGCCTTTCCTTGCTTTGTTTCCTTTTCCCTGCTTTCTTTTCTTTCAGTCTCTTTAAGTCTTGTTAACACAATTGTAGTCTCTCTGCTTTCTCCCCTGTCCCGTTCTGTGCAGTGACTTTGTTATAATCTCAATCCTCTCCTCCCCTCAAGGACATTGCTTAGTCACTTAGTTCTGCATATAAACTGCCTTTGATTCTTCTCTGTTTTGGCTTCCCATTGTAATTCCTTGTCCTGTTTTTTCATATGCCTCTCCCAGTTTCCCCATTGTATTCAAACAGTTCTCCCCCTCCGTTGACTCAGTGTCTTCACTTTAACACAAGCTGTCTCCATTTCTAGAGATCACTATGGCTACTTTAATTCAGGATGCTCCCACAGCACAGCATCATATATTTGTTTATTCCACTTCTGGCTCCTCTCTAGGGAAAACTTTATGACTCATAACTTAATTGCTTTGCTGTCTGATTTGGTTCACTTGGTTCCCAACCACTTACCAGAGACAGCTACCTTTTCATTACTGGTTTTGACACCTTTCATTTTTTATGCACCATGTTTGCCCAAAAGAGCAACAACAGTTCTTTTAGTAATAGATTGAATTGATCAAAAATGACTCAGTTTTTAAGACTGGCATTGCTTCTGTGAGAGGTTTTTACAGCAGTGAGAAATGTCTACCTAATGCCTAGTCATCTCAACTATTTAACTGAAACAAAAATTCTCATGGGAATAAATCACAGCAAGCTTGTTCAAGTGCCCCAGGTGCATCTCACACTCCTAGCTGATGCTTCCTGCCTCCCCCAAAGAATATAGTCTTCCTTGAAATACTCATTTGGGTGTTCTGGGGGTTTTTTTGGCTCAAGAAGAGAAACTGCCTAATCTTGGCAGAGCTTTCTTTATATTTGAAAGAATAAATCCACCTTTAAGTGAAAACTAAGCCTCTGAGATCAAGTTGATCTTAGTAAGCGAGGAACAGAGAATTAATTATAAGATCAAGTGAACTTTTGAGAAGACATTTAGGGCAGTTTTGACAACCTCAAAGGAATGAGGAAGATGAGTAGGAATGGAAATATTTTAAAGACAAAGGGTATCAAATAAACCAACAGGACAAATAACACTGACAGAAAAGTGACTGGATGGTGGGAACTAGGAGACCTCTTGGAGACTTTCAACCTTCAAAACCTCCAGTTGCAATTCATCAGCAGACTCTAATAGATTTTACCTCCTCTTGCTTCAGTTTCATAAGGAATCCAGTGTTTTGAGGGGCTGAATGGTTGGCAGAGGCAGTGTAAACAATTGCCTGAGTAATGTTCAGCTGGTAAATTAATGTTCCAGTTAATTTGCAAAACTAATTTGGTAACTGAGATAACTCAGGGCTTTGATAGTGAAATCATTTTTGTGAAATTAACTTTTTTTTCTTGTGAGAGGGTGAAGCCCCACGGCAGAGTTTCTCTGGCAAAAGTCAAACTTCTCAGTGCTTCCCTCTGAACAGGGAGTGGTCTCTCTGATGTCCAGGGATGGAGTACATCTCAGTTCCCCTCCCCTCCTCGTAACCTGTGTGGCCCACACAGGAGCTTGGTGCAAGGAGGAAAACAGAATCAGCCCTCCTATTGCCTGGTTCTGATTATCTTGCCTCGCTGTGCCTTGAGGGCCTTCCTTTGGGGCAGCTGTGTTTTTTGTGCCTCTGCAATAGCTACAGCGGTGAATCTGAGCATACAACTGGGGATTTTCTTATTTATACCAATGCAGCAGGGAGCTGTAACACAGTTAGTTTATAATGGTGTCATGATTCAACGCCAGCCAGTAGCCAAGTCCCACACAGCCGCTTGTTCGCTCCCCCACCAGTGGGATCAGGAAGAGAATTGGAAGGATGAAAACCAGGAAACTCGTGGGCTGAGATAATGACAGTTTAGTAGGGAAAGTAAAAGCCATGCACACAAACAAAGCAAAACAAGGAATTGTATTACTACTTCCAGAGGGCGGGCAGGTGTTCAGCTGTCTCCAGGAGAGTAGGGCCCCATCAAGTGCAATGGCTGCTTGGGAAGACAAACACCATCACTCTAAACATCCCCCCTTTCATCCTTCTTCCCCTACTTCATATACTGAGTGTGATGTCACATGGTCTGGAATATTCCTTTGGTCTGTTTGGATCACCTGTCCCGGATGCGTCTCTTCCCTCTTTTCTATGCACACCCAGTCTAATACTCAGTATGGCAGAACAAAAAGCAG
>WAAE01028668.1:0-11816 GCA_013400495.1 Nicator chloris | reverse complement strand
TAAAAATATTTTTTTAAAAAAAATTTTCAAAATTAACAGAGTGATATATGCTTCCAGACTAAAGTTCCATAACTAAAAAAATACCAATCAATCCTGAATACTTCTAGTCTATATGAATTTCCAGCCAAGGCAAGCTGTTGTCATCCATTATGCTGTTAAGGAAACTGAGAAAAGTTACATGGTAATTTGTTTTTAATTCATCACTTTATATACATCTGTAAAACAGATTTTTATGCAGCAATGTTTTCAGTTTTGTCTTTTTTTTGCAGCCCCCTTTTAAGCAACTGTTTCATTGTTCACTCTCCCCCAATTTCTCACAGAACAGAGATATTGTAATTAGTTGCTATAGTTCATAAAGGATTTTCTGCAGGATGCATTACAGCCATAAAAGGAGATGATTATATTCCACTGTGAACTCTTAGAGAACACAACACAATTATTTACAGTGTCTTTAATTTCCCTGTGCTCTGCAGTAGGAAAGAGGTCCCAGGAGTTAGTTGACCTCTGTATGTGACCAGTAGTTCAAGTTGGGGACTGCTGCTGGTGCTCATTGAGTCTGAAGAAACAAAGGAAATGGTTTTACAGGGACTACCAGCTTCAATAAGCCAAGACAAAAACAGGTTATTTATTAAATATGCACCCGTGGGAAAGGCTGCAGTTATTCTTTCTATGTAATGGACAGATAGAGACTGAAAAAGGAAGAAATACAGTTAATAGAGTGATAAGTCAACAAGAACTGAACAAAAATAGTATATACCTCAGTAATACAGGTGAGGAGAAAATAGAGGGGAAGTAATAGAACTGTTTCAGCAAAGACTGGATTGAGGATTTGATTTTATTCTCCAAAGTCCTTCACTGATAAATAAAAAGCAACAGAAAACAACAAAACACTAAAAAATGAAAAATCCAGAGATTTCTGAGTATGATATTGTGCTGTGCAAAAGTCACAGAACAGTGTATTATACTAAAAATCACTGTAATGATAAAGTACTGAGAAGTTTGGAAAAATCAATATTTCATAAAATCTTTCAAAAAATGATCAGGTTTTTAAAGCATCTCTGGAATCTGAACTTTAACACAGGTTTCAAATACATTTCATGTTCAATACCAAAAGTGGATTTCAAGATAAAGAACATACCAGTTCTGCTAATAGGAATTTAGGTGCTATGTTGCTTTTCAACAACAGTAAAGTTATCAGAATCTGCTTGGAAGGGCTTAGTTTCATAAGCCTTAAAATTAGACTTCTGCTAACAGCAAAATTGGTTGAGTATCCTGGATTTAATAGCCTCCTGCTATTGGATTAAGAGATATGGTAGGGCCAGCTTTTTCAAGGTATGTAAGAAAAAGGATTTCAGAATTAGGACATGCCTAGCTTCCACTAAATGCCCATCTTCCTCTTCAGATCACTGTATTTCTCTGAGCTCTAAGGGACCTCTTGAATGAGTGAAAACAATAGAGCCTCAGGTCAAATCTGAAATATTATAGAGCAAGAAGTCCTGGATGTCACCAGAGTGTTTGAATTTTTTTTATGGTTGCTATTTGATGCTTATGAGTATCATGGGTCCAGCTGATTTGTACTGCACTGCAGAAAACTGCACACAAGTTCCTAATCACTCTCTACTCTAGTGTGAAAATTACTTCCCTGTTACTAAATTCAATCCTTTAGAAGTGAATTTTGTGATTTGAAGGACGAATGCAGCCATGATATAAATGGTGAGTAGAGCCCCACTGCAGGTACCGTGACCTGCTGTCTTATTCTCCATGGGAGCCCAGGCTGTGCCCCATAGCCCCAGTCAATGGGGTATTGCTACGGGGGGAATTAACCTGCAGCTGGCAGAAACACAATACCCACAGCCCTTCTGGCTTTCAGGCTGCTCTGTCTCCCTCTTCTCTCCTGTCACAGTGTTGGCACCATTTTGACTCCCAGTACAGCACCAGAGATTCTCTGCAGAGCCAGAAAATGCAGGGATGAGCTGAGTGGACTGAGCGATGCCAGCACCACGGCAGGGGAGATGGGACTAGCATGAAAGAAGAAACCCTTACAGCTTGCCCTGCAAATCTGTGCTTGGCATTACATATTCAGCATCCAAATGCCTGGTGAATCACAGGTCACATTCATTAATTTAGGCTTCACTTCAACTAGCTGATTAAATACATAAAACAAATGAATATTCCCCTTGATTTCAATTAGATCTTTCAATTTAAACCTAAGCAAATGCTAATCTTTTCTGAACTGGGGCCGTTGCTGTTCCATAATAAAATCTGTTACTTCATTTGAAGGGACAAAAATGCATAGAAAAGGTTGTCTGCTATAGAGAAGAAGAAAAGACATGCTCAGATCCAGCATTAATCTCTCGTGTTTATTCTCTGTAGGCTGCAAACAGAACCTGAGCTGCAAAAATTACAGAATCAAAGGTGGCATTTGTGGGGTAAGACACTTGTCTGTCATCTGATTTATTGTAGATCTTTCTTGTGGAGCTGAGACAAAATCACACTGGCCAAAATAAAAAAACAAATAGTCATGTGTGTCATCCACCTGTGGATGAAAGTACTTGATTTGGCATTTGCCAGCGAGTGTCCTCAGCTGTGGACCACTCACAGCTGCCAAAGATTTACAGTGGGATGTTGAATATTCTGCTATTCTGAATTTCGACAGCACATTTCAAACTGACCAACCAAAGCTAGGAGCTTCCTGACTTCAGTGAGCTCTCCTTGGACTCCAATGCCCATTTGTGAGTTGAAAGTCTAACATTTGGTTCATTTGTATGGTTGCCATGAAAAAAATGTTTATCAGTGCTTTTGGAGTACATGCCGTACTGGAGGACCACAGAAATGCCTGATGATAAATTAAAAAAAAAACCCTAATTGTCATCATTCTCTTCACATATGTTCCTAAAGCTCTTAAAAGTCCTTTCTGACCCTTTCGTATTCAGCCCTTTTGTCTTGTAAAGTCATCTGCAAAAATCATCTTGCAAACAGACTCCGTAATAAGGTTTATTTTTCCCAAAGAAGAGTGCAGATGAGAAACAGAAGAGTACATTTAAACAGTAACTACATCTACTTTTTAATGGAATGTTCTTTGCAACAACAAATTTATCTGTGTGTAAAGGAGATCAAGTTTCTCAGAGCCATGTCCAGTGAGGATCTGAACACCTCTCAAAGTGGAAACCCCATAATTTCTCTGAACGACCTGCTCCAGTGTTTGACTGTCCTTACAATTTAAAAAAAATATTTATTTAAAGGAAATTTTGAATTTCCTCTTGTGCCTATTATTTCCATTCCTTTCACTAGATACTGCCAAGAATAGCCTGACTCAATCCTTTTTACATTCTCCAATGTGGTATTTGTAAACATCTGTCAGATGTCTGTGTGTTTCATCTCCAGGCTCAACAGTCCCAGCTGTCACAGCCTCTTCTTGTACAGGATGATCCAATGCCTTAGTCATCTTTTTGGGCCTTTGCTGGGCTCATTCCAGCTTGTCCACGACTCTCTTGCACTGGAAGTCAAGAACTGGGCACAGCAGCCAGGATTTGTGTCATCAGTGTTGAGTAGAGAAGATTGCCTCTCCTGACGTGCTAACAATGCTTTTCCTAATGCAACCTAGGATGGTGCTGACCTTCCAAATATGTTTTAAAAGAAGGAGTATATGGCATGGGAAAGAAAGATGCCACGTTAAAACAGATGTTGATTTGCTGTGCTTGTACAAGGGAAACCTCACTCCCAGAGATGTCATCATTCTAACCTTGGCTGCTAAGACTTCACCACCAAATCTCAAGTTGCTTCTTATATCTTCTCTAACACTGGGTGCTTATTGCACCCTTACAAACCTTGTCTTGAGAATACAACAAGCACATCCATGGAATGTGAGAAGCAAGTATTCAAAATCTCTCTCTGATGGAAGTTTTGTGTCTCCCTTATTAGACAATTGTCTAATAAATTATTCTGAGTCACTCTTAGCCCGCTTTGTTTAAGCTACTTATGCACATGAAGCGTAACTTGTTCATTGGTGTAGAAACCAAGTAAAGGCCAGTAATTAGAGAAACTGTATCTCACTCATTTCCATAGTTACCAGCTGAGTGTCTTACTTAAAACAGAAAAACTTTAAAAAGTGATATTGAAAAGATTCTTTTCCTCCAAACCTCCATTCTTTAACAGTCCACTAACATTTAGTGTACAATATTTTCCAACAAGTATCCTCAGAGGATGTAGTTGAATACTGAATGTCAACTTTGACATGATTCTCCAGCGCTCTGACCTTTCTAAGGAAAGGTTCTTAGCTACAGTTCATTACTTCATTGCATGAATCAAGTTCTTTAGGTGAGATATTTAGACCATGAATCCCCACCTGAATATATGTATGAAATGTGACTCAGTGGATGTAGGAAAGATTTGAATTTGAGTAAATAATAGACTTAGGCATTAAAAGTATCAGTTGCACACTTCCTATGACACTTAGTGCTTCAAATTAACATTTTTGGGATAGGAGCAAAGACCAGAAGGAACATAAATATTCTTCTTTTTTATTATTGTTTTGTGTCTAGTGTGAGGATAAAAATAAAATTCACTCTGTGAATAACTTCTGAATTTAGTTCTGTGTTTCCCATAGGAGATCACAGTATAGTTATATACGTCAATTATTCTGAATCCAAATATTTATATAACTTTAGAGGATAACGAGAGGGCTTTCACTGGCACTACAACAAAGGCTAGGTTCTTTGTTGTGTTACTTGTTAGTTTCACATCAGAAAAGTTTATCCTATAATGCTTTTCAATAAATAAGGGCAGAAGAGCACTCTGATAAAATTTCATTATAAATTACTGAGAAAGTATGATTGGAATAGGGAACAAAAATATTCTAAGATTCTTCAGTGTACAGCATTTGCCCTTCAGATACCAAAGCAGAAAAATAAATACAAGTCTTCTAACAATAATGTTAAATCCGTCAGTCTCATGTAGATGTCTCAGATGCTGGGTAACATCTCAAATGGCACCAGATGTCCACACATGGAGAACTGAGTTGTGCATAAGACCTGAGATTCAGTGAGAGTAAGTTGTCTATGTTAGATGTGCATTTGTTTAGAATCACATTATAGTATGTGGAAACTATAGAAATGCTCAACTAACCAAAATTGTCTTCTGATAGACATTGAAGTGATTATAGACATAAACTCAATGAACTTGATTGGTTAGACTTCCATGTGTCTGCAGGGTCCAGCTCCCATTTAGACTCCCACATGATGGGGGCACTTGGATTGCTGAAACCAAATTTTCAGTAGTCTGGACTGCATCATGATTTTCAAATAAAAGTGATAATTTCCAACAAGCTTCATGGAAACACTTTTCTAGAAAAAAGATCATTGCAATTCTGAGCAGCATAAAGAACCTGAAGGGGTGACTAGAAGAGGCCTTCAGAACTGCAGCTTGGGTTCTAGGGGGCTAGGAAGTGGTTACACTGCTTGGAGTACATCTCAAATTTGATACACACAGGAATAAAAATTTCCAAACTAAAAGACAAATATTGGCATAAAACAGGGGTGTTAACCTCAATTCCTCTTTTCCACTAGTAATATTTCTTTCAATACATGCATTTTAGGAAGGAAAAGGATGTAAACCATCCTGTCCTTTTTCTGCTTATTCAGGCTGTTAAGCTACGAGTGCAGTAATCCTTCCCTAGCTATTTGCAATTACTTATACACTCAATACAGGAGGATCTTTCTTAATATCCTGGAATTTCCTATGTTCTTTTTCTGTGGTATATCAAACCACAATGAAAAAAAATTAACTAAAAAGTTCTCAACCTGAGATAAAACTACAGGAAGGAAAGAAAAAACTATCTGTACATTTTGAAATGGAAACAAAGTTGTAGATAATGTTTAATAATTTCCCTCAAATTCCTACAACTCCAGGTTTTGGAAGCATTTGTAAGTTAAGTTTTTTATATCTATTAGTTGAAGAGCAATAAATATACATGCTAGATTTATGAGAATTTGGCAGTTTATGGTGATATAGTTCTGTATTTTCATCTTCCAGCTCTTTGATTATTTGAAAATAGTGTTGAAATGAGTATCTAAGATGAATGATGTTTTTTCCAAAGACAGAATTGCTACATGAATGAAATAAATCAGATTCAGCATCACCAAACTGAAATCTGTTATGGAAAAGCAGCTATATCTTAGCTAATGCCCGCCATTCCTATATACAAAGCTCTGTAGTTTAAATCACCCAGAAACTGAATGAATCATTACTGAAGTTTACTTTAAAGAATAAGTAACAAAAAGTAAAATTAATAGAGTACACTAACTATAAAAATAGAAAAGTCAGTATTCTGAAGCAGCAAGAACATAAGATCATACTCTTAGAACATTCATTTATTCTGAATTAGGCAGAGTCTCTCAGCTGTTCAGTCTTTAAGGGCACACAAAGCCCTTAATAATGCACTATACAGGAAGGAATGACTCATCCTCCCTTACCTCTAAACTGGAGAGACATGTATTTTATGGATGGACCATTCAATGGATAAGGAATTGGCTGGATGGTTGCACTAAAGAGTTGCAATGAATGGCTTGATGTCCAAGTGTTGACCAGTGACAAGTGGCATTTCTCAGGGCTTAGTACTGGAACCAGCGCTGTTTGATGTCTTTGTCAGTGGCATGGACAGGGGTTTTGAGTCAACCCTCACCAAGTTTGCCAATGACACCAAGCTGAGTGGTGCAGTCGACTCGCTGGAGGGAAGGGATGTCATCCAGAGGGACCTTGGCAGGCTTGAGAAGTGGGACTGTGTGAACTTCCTGAAGTTAAACAAGGCCAAGTGCAAGGTCCTGCACCTCAGACAGGGCAATTCCAAGCTCAAATACAGGCTGAACAGTGAATGGATAGGGAGTGATCCTGCCCAGAAGGACTTGGGGGTGTTGGTGGTTGAGAGGCTGGACGTAACCCAGCAATGTGCACTGACAGCCCAGAAAGCCAACAGTGTCCTGGGCTGCATCCAAAGCAGTATGGCCAGCAGGGTGAGGGAGAGGATTCTGTCCTTCTACTCAGCTCTGGTGAGACCTCACCTGGGGTACTGTGTCCAGATCTGGGGCCTTCAACATAATAAGGACATTAATATGTTGAAGCAAGTCTGGAGAAGGGCCATGAGGATGATCAGAGGGCTAGAGCACCTCTCCTATGGAGACAGGTTGAGAAACTTGGTTTTGTTCACTCTGGAGAAGAGAAGGATCCAAGCAGACCTTTTAGCATCCTTCAAATACTAAAAGAAGCCTACTGGAGAGTTGGAGAGGGATTTCTCACCAAATTGTAGTGACATGGAAATGGAAAATTACTCTAAACTGCAAGAGGGTAGCTTTAGATCATAGGTTAGGAAGTCTTTACTGGGAGTGTGATCAGCCACTGGAACAGGTTACACAGAGAAACAGCGGATGCCCCATCCCTGGCATTGTTCAAGGCCAGGTTGGATGGGGCTTTGAACAACCTGGTCTAGTGGAAGATGCCCCTTGCCTTTGCAGGGGGCTTCAAACAAGATGATCTTTAGAGTATCTTCCAACCCAAACTGTTCTGTGATTCTATGATTATCCTTGGCAAAACAGAATGAAAAATTTATTTAGCTGGAAGAACATACTTTCTCCCCATGGTACACCCTCCTCTTTATTCATTTTCATAGTACTGTTCAAGAGTTACATTTCTCTTTAATTGAAAAAGAACAAGTTTTTAAATGTTAAGCCAGGATTTCAGCATGCCTTCCACCCACTGCCTTCTCTGAAAACATGCTTCTACTTGCTAAAAGCAAGGAAAATTTGCAATAGGTATGCTTTTAAGTAACAATAAAAATAGTCCTTAGGTTTTAACATAAAGTGTTCTGAATCTTTTATATCATCTGATTGATTCTTTGCTTAGAATAAAAAAGGAAGATAACATTTGGGGCTCTTTACGCAAAAGCATTAGGCTCTAGTCTTTTTTTCATCTCTAATCACTGAGCAAAGGATTTCAAGCAGAGGTCAGATAGGTGTATGTTTGACAAAAGACGATTACTAGAGATTGTTCAGATCATATCTAGACTCTAAAGAGTATAATTTAAAGGATTTTACTTGCAGCTATTTCCTATAAATCCTTTGGTTTTTTTCTATATTGTCACTGAGACTTCAGGAGTGCATTATTCTGCCTACTCACCACAGGAACTGAGAAACAGGTGGGTGTTAATGTGCAGCGAAGGTGTGTACCTCTAGTTATTTTTTTGCACTTCTTGTACATATATGTTGTATCCAAATGCAATATAATATTTGAGTTAAAGTATTAATATTAGAATAATAATTAAGCATTCTTGTTCACTTGTGGGCAAATGAAGAAGGTAAGCTGCCACTTTCTGAATTGATTTGATTCTAAGGAGACCTTGTGAAAATCCCAGTTAAAGACAGCCTTTCAAGTCTTGATCTCTGTACTGAAATTATGTATGTAATCTCTTTTTAATCATCTCCCAGCCTTGACTATACAATGGAGATTGGACAGGTCAGAGCCATCAAATAACACTCCATACCCTGATTCCTGCATATATAAAAATAGTCAGCATATTTTGACCAGTGCAGTGGTATATACAGTTAGAGCAGAAAGAATAATCAAAGTTGTGATGTTTATGCCCTAAAATGGTTAGAGAAGTCATAAATAAGAAAATTTCTTTGGAACTTCCTTACTACCTTGTTCTTTTTTTCACCCATATCACCAAATTTTTAGCACTCCAGAGGCTGGGAGACAGTTTCCTTCTTCTAAAGAAAAAAATCAAGCACTATTTTTTATAAAGGCACAGTATTTTTTAAACTTTTGGAAAACATTACAACATTGTTGGATCTCACTTTCCATTACCATGTTACATTCATCTGAATGGGAAGCATTCAATTTTTTATTTTGCTGGATCCAAAAGGTGAATAGAAATGCCAATAAATGATGTTGACCAGATTTCAAAGTTAGAAGGACTGGATTTATGACATTTTTAAAGGAAAACACCCTGGTTTGTGAAGGTTGAAATTATATTTCTTCTAAGCAATGTGTCTAATAAATATGTTAAAAAAATTACATAAGGTACAAGAATAAATTAAAGGGTGGGTATTTCAGCTTTTTCATATCAGTTAAAGACTGTATGTGAAGAAGGTTTGGTTTGAACTGGATTGGGTTGGATTTTTTGACCATAACAAGTAAGGAAGTTTGGAATATTCTTCAAATTTCCTGTAAATTTGTTCAGGGAATACTTTATTTTGCTAAGGGGAGTTGAAGGAGGACCTTTCAGTATGTTAATTAGTTCCATGTCTTGCCAAGTTTTGAAGGTAGTTTGTTTTGGGGGTTTTTTTTGTTTGTTTGGGGGTTTTTGTTTGGTTGGTTTTTTTTGGTTTTTTTTTGTTAAACTGTCAAGTCTAAATAACCTTTGTTGACATTTCTTTGAGAAGTGTAAGGGGATAATATTTTCTCCTGTAAATTTCATACTGGAAATACATAACTTTGAGTGTATACTGATTTTTTTAGATTCATTCTTTGTGAAGTCTCAGGGAAACTAATTTATGGCATTTTTTCCCTGCTCTTACCTACAGGTCCTTCTGTTTTTCAATTAACTCAGTTCTCACTACTTCTTTATAATCATACCTATGATTGGTTTTCCCTCAGGAGTAATGGCAGCTGCTTTCTGTTGAATGTTAAATAGTGCAATTATATTTTCAAATACCATAAATGTCTACTTAATTCCCTAAATTGTCAATACTATTTGTAAAGGATAAGTGAAAAGGAAAATATTTGCCCTCATGGTTTATTTAGAATGCAAGCTGCTACTGTTGGCTGTCTGCATGTATGTGGGTAGTGGCTGGCACAAAAACCTCATAAAATGCTATGCAATTCTTGCTGCTATGAACTTCTTAATTTTAAAAATTTAAAACATTTTTGAGCGGACAAGAGATTATGAGTGATAATTTCAAGTCTTAATTTTGGAAAGTTGCAGTTTGATGAGAAGAGAAAGTCAGAAATCTTTGACACCCTTTCACTACCAAAAGCTTGTATTTCAAAAGGAATTTTTTTTAAATTACCAATAAAATTTAAAACTTTTTTCATTAAAATATTTCTTCTAGAATTCCATCTGTGTCTGTTCAATGTGGATGTTTGTATCGTGGTTGAAACGTTCTATTTCGACTGTTTCCATCAATTGTAATAAGATTTTAGTTTCTCCAAGTTCCTGACAGGATTGTGATATACTACTTGAGAACACTGAAAGATATTTTAAAGGTGCTTTCCAAAGTTATGGAAAATATTTGATGTACCCTGAAATGTTTCAAATGCAAGAGATTGTAAGCATTTGAATAGATTTTTTCCATAGGAATAATGAAGGATATGTAAAAGCAACAGGAATTTTAAAAAATCAGAATTGAGATCAAATGTGCTACCCTTACACTGAAAGAAGTCACCTACTAAGAAACGGGCAGAGAAACTTGAGAGAGACATTCTGAAACTTTGGAATATATGTCAACCCAAAATTTGTGAAAATATTCCCCCTTTTAGGAGAAGCATTAAATTTGTTTTTTAGCAGTAATAACTTCTTAGACACAAAGAGAACTCTAATTAAATACTTAAAACTTGATGATTCTGTAAAGGTCAAATGGCTAATATGAAATGTATTGCAAAGTGATTCATGTCAAGAGGAATTTCTGAGAAGCTTGGGTGAGAACAAAATAGCCCATTGCAAAATCACTCACTGTTAAGAAAGTGGGAAAAGCACTGCTAAGTCATTAAAGGCATCAGCTGTTGGACCTCATGACAGCAATGTGAAAATTATCATTCAAGCCATTTTTAGTGCACTAGAAAATATTTACAGGTTAAAAAATGCAGGCAAAGGTATTCCCTAAAAGAATTAGTGGATTAATATGGATCAAGTATATCTTTATTTATTCATCTCATCTGTAATGTAAAACTCATTCTGAGCAGAAATTTCTTTCCATTTTGCCATCAATGCTCATTCTACAGGCTGTTTCTGCAATTGAAGTGTGTGTTGTCTTTTTTCACTATGGACTTTCTTCTGCCAGGGTCTAAACTTTGCTGTGAACTTATCTAGGATCAATTTAATAAGACTTCACCTTATTTAGAAGTCAAAATTGTAAGGAAAAGCATTGTAGTACAGATCTGCAGGGAAAACAATTCTAAAGACAGAACAATAAATAAAATCATGGACGAACTGGGATTTCATCTTTCTATTTCTCTTGGAGAATACTGTTTCAGTACAAGTTTTCCCACCTGCTGCTTTACTTTCCAAAACATGATCACTTTTCTCTTACAATAAGTTATTGTTATTTGATATTAAACACAAATTAAAGAACTGAAAAGGGTATTAGTACAGTGTATTTCTGGTGGTTTTATCTAAATGCTTTGCTAGTTGTGTATAACAGTAGAGATAGTATGTCTTAAAATTAAATTATGGCTACTGTTTACTAATAACTAAAAAAATTCTACTACATAAATTAAAAGTTTAAATGATTTTTTAAAAATAGATTAAAAAAACTTCCTTTATTCAAATGCTTTTTTTAAAAAAATGTGTATTCATTTTGAAATATTATTACCATTGTCACATTCTGTGAATATTTCACATTTGTTTAGCATTTTACAAGTGATTCTTCATGAAATACCTGAATGGTTCTACATAAAAGATTTGTTTCTGATGCCTGTGGGACAAGAAATAGTTGTACAGCAGCAACAGTCACACAGTACCTTTGGAAACGACAACTGGTGTTATACAGGTTTCTGTTATTTTGAAGCAGTAATAGATAAGTTGATGACCTTGTGTGCTGGTTTGAAAG
>WAAE01028649.1:0-13572 GCA_013400495.1 Nicator chloris | reverse complement strand
ATACTATATTACTTTATAACATTATTATATAGATTACGTCAATAATATTTGCAAAAGCAATTAACTAAATATCTGTTTTGTAGTGCAGGTGTAATTTCTTGTAAGGACTTGAGCCTGGACTTGGGAAAATTCCAACAAGCTGCACTCATGGTCATTTCTTCATAGTGGAAGAAACTTGTAGTGAACATATCCATCCTCCGAGGACTTAGTCCTCTCTTGCAGGAGTAACAGAAACACTTAAGATATGTGGCAAGTACCTCTGTGTTAGAATGCTTAGTTTGACTTCTTAATTTTCTTATGCCACTACTCTGCTTGTTATTCCAGTCTCTATTTCCTACTCTTAAAAGAATAACTCTGTTTTCCTGACATATTACAACGAAGTGAGGTATTGGAAATATACCATAGGAGAAAGAGAAAAGGAGGAATTATGTAAAATGTTTCCAAGATTATGTATTTTAAAGAATGTTTCTTAGCTGTAAAACTATCATACCTATGTGCAATCTGTACAACCTCTGTTACAGCATTAGAGACTTTGATCAGTGATTGAAGTTTTCTGGTTAAAATGACAAGTTAAGGTATGAAACAGCATTTTCCTCCATTTTCCTTTGCTTCTTGGAAAAATCTTTATTGCATATTTTAGGTTGTTTGCCGAGTTTAATATGCTAATTCAAACACAGTATTTGTCTCCATGCTGTTGCAATGTCTGGAACAGCACATATTTTAAATGATTGAAATTAATTTCAGTGTCAGACTTTCATGAGTTTGCCAAGGGGAAAATAAAACAACCAAAAAAATCATTTAAAGTAGAATGCAAGGAGAATAGAGGAAATCATAAAGATTTATAAAGGATACATATTCATAAAAATAAAATTTTAAAAGTTAATTAACTGGGAACAGTGGTTTCTAATTAAAAAAATAAACAATGAAAATTATCCCAAACTGTTTTTTCTATGAAACATAATTTACATTTGTACTTTTCTCCCCTTCCCTGCCTTTTATATCAGGAGGTGTTCTTTGAATAAAGTCAGGATATACCTCTTAGTTGCTTTAAAGGGGGAGAATTTCTCACACAATTCAGAAAATATTCTGAATTCTGAAATTAATTTAAATAATATTTAAATCAAGAAACACCTGGAAAAGGTGTATCTTGATTTAAATATTAAACAATCACATTTTCATCTTCATTTATCAACAAATTTCTTGTAATCGCAGAAAAATTCGATCCACCACACAACATCCTGAGTCAATTAAAGGTGTTAACTAGCCACAGTTTGGACTGGCCCCTCATTTGGAGGTTTTGACACCACAATTCAGCTGAAAGAATGTTTATAAACCTGCTGCCATGCAAGGTTGTCCAAGCTACTTCAGAACGCTTTTAATGTCTGTTCATACTACCTCTGTTTCCCTTGAAATTTCATAATATAACAGTAACAGGTTATGGGTATGGTAGTGGAAGACTTTAAGATTTTAAAATATTGCAGTTGTTTTTGCCAACTGCCTCATCAAGTTTGTTCATCTTCTACAATATATAGTGATATTCAAAACAGAAATTCCTAAGCAGACCAAAAATCAATGTTTCCATTTATATAATTCAATGCAGCACTCTGTAAAATACAGTCTTCTCACCTTATACTTCAGGCTAATTTCACAAGGTCTTCCTTAAAAACATTCAATCCTTGTTTCTAGGAGGTTTCATACAGAGCCTTGATGGCTGGTTGAGGGAAGGGATTGTCCCTCTCTTCTTTGTGCAGGTGTGGCCTCACCTTCAATATTCAGTGCAAGTTTGGGCACCACAACATAAGAAAGATATAAAGCTATTATAAAACATCCAAAGCAGGGCTACAAAGATACTGGGAAGGAATGAATGTATTTACTTTCTCTTTTTTCGACAATTTAATAGATATTGATCTTCTAGGATATGTCTCCCTTTAAATAGTTTAAACATGGTTAAAGCTTGAAATAGGACTTGGAGATAACTAGTCATGCACAGTTTGGGAGGACAGTCACTGATGGGAATGGCTTACAGAGAGGTTCAGTTATCAAAACCATCTCAAGTCGTTGTAGAAAGAAGCAGAAAAAGTTAAATTAAATAAATAAAATGTATTATTTTTCTGTCAGTCTGAATATTGTTTACATTACTGTTAATTTCTGTGCTAAGATTCCCTTTAGGTATTCTGCATTACAATTTTCATGTCACTATATAAATCTTCTCTTGCTTGTGGAAAACGGAAGAACTCATTAAAAAAATTACCCACAAGTAATTACATATGTGACAGGAGATGTTGGTCTGCATCTCATTACCAGACAGGAGTGGCTCCAGAAGTTACAGCATGTAGCATCTTACATGTGCCCAAAACTTTGAACTAAACAGAGAGTTTTTTAATTTATAACCATTTTTTCCATTTTCAAAGATAAAGCAAAAATCAGAGATTGCTGACATTTTGTAGAAGAGTGAAAGAAAGGAGAAACAGAAAGAGAAGGGGTTTGGGTATCAGGTATTCAGATAAGTTTTACCATGGCAACTACTGTACCACAGAAAAGGTCGATTAACATGAAGCTGGAGATTAGGATGGAATGACAGTGGTGTCACTAACATTCTTCTTCCTTCTCTCCAAGGAAGCATAAATGCAATCAGTTTTCACTGATAGATACCTTTTTCCTCAGGAAAGATGAAGATGACCAAGAGAGATATAGAACATTTTATTATTTTTTCCCTATCAAAATACAGAGAACCAGAAAGCATTCTGAGTCTGCCCCTGTGATGGTGTTTGGGTCACTCAATTTGCTCTCTGCTGGATATGTTAATAGAAGTCCTGCTACATCCTATTTCTGTGAGCTATAAATTTTGACAGCCTTTTGAAAGCTTGTATAGTAAAGAGTAGATTTTAGATTAAATCATCTTGAAGACTTATCTTGTCCAGAAAAGTTCCAAAGTTTATCCAAGTAGGTAAGCTTTTCTTCAAGACAGGAATAACCTTTAGATAAGAATGCATGTTGATTCTTTTGAGGAGTTTTCTTGAAATAATTATGTCATACTTCACCCTTACTGCAGGCTTTCTGTTGGATGATAGACTTATTTATGGTGATGAGAGTTTAAACTTCTTCCACTTTTAAGAATTTTAAATGTTGATGCAAATCTAAATCTCTATAATAGCAGATGAAAAATTTAATTTAGCATTGGTACTATGAACATAATGAAAAGATCTTTGATGCTGATAAATGCAAATATAGCTAACATATCATCATGAATAGATGATTTATTGCAGCAGCTGCAGGGACATGTCTCCTTCTTAGAAGTGTTCTAGTTGTAGTAAAGGGTACAGCAACACCTTAATTAACATTTGTAAGTGCTTTCTGCAGAAGCACAGCTACTGAGCAGCCAGTCATCGGCAGGGAAGAGCAATTCTACACATAGCTTAGAATATGGGAACCCTGGACTTAAAATGTATTTAAAGGAAAGAAAAATGTATTTAAAGGAAAGACTAAGAGAATTGGATTTGTTCAGCCTGAAAAAGAGAAGGCTTAGGGGTGACCTAATTGTGACCTTCCAGTACCTGAAGGAAGCCTAATAGCAAGATGGAGAGAGATTTTTTCAAGAGTGTGTAGTGACAGGAAAAAGGGGAATAGCTTCAAAATGAAAGACGATATGTTTAGATTAGATGTTAGAAAGAATTTTTTTACTCTGAGGGTGATATGATGCTGGAACACATTTCCCAGAGCAGATGCCCATCACTGGGAATATTTAAAGCTAGGCTGGCTGGAGCTCTGAGCAACCTGGTCTGGTGGGACCAGGTCCACAGCAGGGGGGTTTGAACTAGATGATCTTGAAGGTGCTTTCCAATCGAAACCATTCTATGTTTCTACAGTTCTATGATTCTATGATTAAAAGTGACTCAGTTGTATTGCAGCATTGTAGGTACATATGTATGCTTCTATTCCTGATCTCCTTGCCTCTGATGCTGGCTGTTTAATAATCACAGTTCAGACAACCCTGAATAAAGTTTACTGACATAGGTTAGAGTATAAATAAGGGGGATTTGAGTCTAGCTAGCATTACATTTTCAACATGTAACTTGGAATGTGTTACACATTAGAGCATTAAATATCACTTTTCTCACACTTCTGAAAAAAAAATATTAAATTTTAATAGTTAAAGAAGGAAAAAACATCATTGTGGAGAATAAATATCAGGATGCAGAGTTTTCAGTTGGATGCTGCAAGTTTGGCAGAGGTCAGAGGTACAGCAACAGCAGTAGTATGCTGATTACAATGGGGTTTTTCCTGACCCTACAAAATGTCTTTTTCTAAGCTCTTGTTTCATTGAAGTGCATCTGACCTGTCTTTTCCCCTAAGTGTAGAAAGTAATTCTTTATAGAAAGCCATAAGCTATAGTTGTACATGGAACAGAATGTAGATGGTAAAATACAGTGTTCCCAGTGGGCCTGTGGGGGGAAAAAAGACGTCAAAACAAACAAAAAACCCCTAATAGCTTTTCAGTCCTAGAAATCAATAACAATAATGTTAGCTGCCAAAACTAAAATAACTATTGAGTATAAAGATTGTGTAAAAAATTGTAGGTTTGTTAGAAAGAAATTATGTGAATTCTTATGCAAAGGTTCACTTTGTGCTGCCACAGAAGACATGAAAAAGAAAGAACAGTTATAAAAAGAAGTTCCCATTCTGAAGGCATATCCAAGCTGTTCAATTTGTCATAAACCACCATAACAGGTTCACTGCTTCTAGCCTGTGCTGAGGCTTATGTATAGCATCAAAGAGTTGGAGGCTGATGCTCAGGGTAAGAGACTCTGGAAGTGGACTTGAATTCTAATTCCATCTCTCACCTTGTTGTTGATTGTTTCATGGGATGGATAGTGCAGCTGAAGCTGAATTGTGTTTGCTTTACATCCAGCTCTGAGAACAAGCTCTGGCCACACTTGTTCAAATATTCTTAGCCAGGGATGACTTACAAAGGCTCCAAACTAAAATGAACTGTCTTCAGAGTATGTTAAGCCTTCTCCAGCTGCATTATAAATCCAAGTAAAAGGATAATCTGACAAAATTTTTCTGTTGTCATTTCCAGCAAAACAACATCCCCCTTCCCAGATTCTAAGTTTTAAAGAATGAAAATGTTGTTTAAAGCAATTATTTTTCTAGTTTTTTTATTTTACCTCAACCCTGACTCTTGTGCTATGGTATAGTGTAATTTTTATTTTTTTTTTTCCAAGAGCCATTTCACTCAAGAGGACTAATGATGCTGTGCCCCTGCTGTGACCGAAAGACCTTCGCTGGAATGAGGAATATTCTTGAAGTCTGAAAAGCTGGACTCTGCGAGGTAGGTGGGAAAGTTTTCACTCATAACAGCAGAATGTAGCTATGCTTCTCATGGCACACATATCCATAAAATATCTGTAATCAGCCATGGGATGAAGCCATCACCGGTGGGCTCAGGGTGCTTAATTGGTGTGGATGTATTTCGGAGTGGAATGATATGGATTTCAGTATGAGTACCTGACTGTGGTGGGTTGGCCTTGGCTGAGTGACTGCTGCCCATCAAAGCTGCTCTCTCACTCCCCTCCTCAAATGGACAGGGAAGAGAAAATGTAATGAAAGCTCATGGGTGAAGATAAGGACAGGGAAAAGTCACTTGGGGATTACTATAACAGTTAAAAGGACCTTGATGTGGGGACAAGTCAGTTTAATTTATTGCCAATCAAACTAGACTAGGATAGTAAGAAATAAACCCAAATTTTAAAAACAGTTTTCCCCTATCTCTTTCTTCCCAGGCCCAGCTTCCCGCCCAATTTTTCCTAGCTCCTCTTCTAAAGAGTATGGGGGATGGGGAAGGGGGGACTGCAATCAGTTCATCACACACGGTCTCTGCTGCTCTTTCTTCCTCAGGGGGAGGACTCCTCACACTCTTCCCCTGATCCAGGAGGTCTCTCCCACAGGAGGTGGTCCTCTGTGAACATCTCCAATGTGAGTTCTTCCCACAGGCCACAATTTTTCACAAACTGCTCTAGTGTGTGTCCCTTCCATGGGGTGCAGTCCTTCAGGAACAGACTACTGCAGCATGAGTCCTCTATATGGGGAATAGTCCTGCCAGCAAAACTGCCCCAGTTTAGGCTCCTGTCTCCACAGGGTCACAGGTCCCTGCCAGGAGCATTTTCCAGCATTGGCTTCCCTTGTGTCACAGCCATCTGTGACCTGTGGGCATCTACCTGCACAGTGGTATGCTGCCTATGCTCCTCCATAGGCTGCAGGTGATCTCTGCTCCCTGGTAGATCTCCATGGTCTGCAGGGGCACATCCTGCCTTGGTCTTCCTCACGGGCAGCAGCGGAATCTCAGCTCAGGTGTCTGGAGCACCTCGTTCCCCTCCTTCTGCACTGCCCTCGGTGTCTGCAGGGCAGTTTCTCATTCTCAATCCCCTCTCCCGGCTGCCCTTGTGCAGCCATTTCTTTCCCCTTCACAATTCTGTTACCCCAGAGGTGCTGCCACCATCACTGACGAGTTCAGCCTAGGCCAGCAGTGGGTCTGATTTGGCACCAGCTGGCGTTGGCTCCATCAGACATGCGGGGAGCTTCTGGCAGCTCCTCACAGGAGCCACCCCTGCAGCTCCCCTGCTACCAAACTCCTGCCATGCAAACCCAATACACTGACATATGTTTATATATTTTAAGGGATAGCACTATCTCACTGAGAAATTATTTATTGGTACCATATGGCAATCCCCAAAATTATAGCTAAATTAAGTTTAATTTATCCCATAAAACCGCCATTTGTTTTTCAATTAAAAAAAAGACTTAAGGACTGAAAATATTGCCTAACATAGCTTGTTGGTTTTTCGGGATTGAGTTCTTTAAATGTTTTGAGCATACTTTAAGCTGCATGGTGCTACCATACAGAAATACAGATGAGAAATGCCTTTTACACAGGAATTCCTAAGCATTCTTTTTAAAGCTGTAATGTTAACAACCTCTTTGCGATTGCTTTGAAGACTTTAATCCTCAGCGATCTCTCAATTTCTAGAGATCTAGTAATGATATATAGTATATATCTAGAATCCTGTTAAATATCCAGAAGTCAGAGTATATGTATAATAAACTTTGTGATTCAGCAAAATAGTCTACCAAGAAGGCCTTCATTTTACCCACATAAAGAAATTTAAGAAAAAAGTTCACTTGAAATGATTTTATCTCTACAATGTCTCTAAAGCATAAGAGGAAAAAAATATATTTGATGTCATGATTGAAAATAAGTACAGAAATTTTGAAGAAGATTTGCTTCTGAAATGTTTAGGTATGTCCTCTGAAAACACTCTAGATAATTGAAAGGGATGTAAAAGGTACATAAGGGGCTATCAAGTTGTTACTATATTGTGTGTTCTACTTGTGTGCTGTAATTGAGTGTGTGTGTGGTGCAAACTGCCTTTTTATATGTGCCTGGTGGTTAGACAAGGAAAGAGAACCTGGAAAATTTGATGCAGAGTTAGTTGTTTTATTTTTCATGTGTAATGCAATTTCTTTTTCTACTACTTCATATCACCTACTCTACTGAAATTGTGTTGATCATCATGCTATCTTAGTGTTTATTCTTTAGGGAGTCCTATGAGAATCAACAAGTTGGACTCTATGGTCTTTATGAGCATCTTCCAGCTTGAGACATTCTATAATTTTCTATACATAGTGTCTTGGTTGCCAATGGCATGATATAAGAGCTCAAAAAAAATTACATTAAATACTAGGTCTCTTTTTCTGAGCTCCTTATTGGAGAATAAATGACATTCTGAAAACAGGACCTGAACAACCACCTAAAAATAGCATGGCTTTAATAATTGTGTTTAATCTATTTTCACTGTCATATTTTTATATCAATGTAATTATTGGGAAGGTTAAAATTTTAATAGACGTTATATATTCCACTAACTAACAAATAATAACACAAGCACCGAAGGGAAAAGGAAACTTACAAGTCACTTTCGAAAGTGAGATTATGTCAAAACAGTTTATAAGAAGATTAGTTGCACTTAATATAATCAAAAATACAGTAGAATAGTGCAATGCCATCAAAAGATTCCAATATATATTTAGGTAAATTTTTTTAATAAATACAAGACCTCATGATATCAGTGTTATATCAGTACTGGTAAGTACATAACACTAAAAATCTGAAATGAAAAAATGCAAATGTCATTAAAATCTGTTTTCTTCCTTATCTGTAACAAGCTACAGAGGTATTTTCCTACTCTCTACTGGATATGACACATATGTGCCTTGCTTAGGGAATTTGCCCATCATATAAATCAAGGACAGTGCATAACAACATCTGTTATATATGCCTACAGCTCTTAAGCAATTTTATCATGCTGCAAAATAAAAAAAAACCTGCATTACTATATATGACATCTATTCCTTATATATCAGCAGCATGTTTTCCTAAATGTTTGCATAATAAAAGACTAATGTAAATCAGCATATCATTTCCTTCAGATAACATAACCATATTATATTTTACCTTCCTCTTTTTTTTTTCCCCTCCTTTCTTATGATCATAGAATGACTATAAACAGAAGACTGTTTGACTAATTTATTCCAATTATATTTTGGGAGGAGTGCTGGGACATTGTTTTCTTTTATTTTGCAGATTTGTCTGTCAGTTGTCAATGGATTTGTTTTTCCAAATGTAGTTCTTTCCCAAGTCAAAGCTCACTAGGAGAGTAATTTAGAGATATAAATTTAGGGAAAGCAAAAACCCCAGGTCCTACCTCCTCTTAAGCTCTTTCAAGTGCAAAAGAGACTGTGGAATATCTGTATCTTATCTTTCATTTATGAAAGGGAGGAAGAACAAAGGAAACTTCCTTATGAACAATAATAGAGCTTCATATACTCAGCTAGAAATGTTCTTGCCTTGAGATAGCTGGTTGAAAAGACAGAATATGGTTGTCTGATTCTCTTTAAAAAACAGAAGCAGATCATTTACATCCTTAATTATATCCAGAATCTTAATTGTCGTAGTGTTCTTGAAGCAAAATTGACATACACTATAGGAAGGGACTCAAAGTTCTACAAAAGAAGCTTGATCTTCTAACTTCAGCATCTTGTCAAACTTTGGTTTAGCATTTTCAGTGAAAATCCACATGGCAGGATCATGGTAAGAGGTTCCTTAGATGCAAGCCATCCTGTTCCTCAGTTTGAAGAAGGCAGAGAAAGAAGTGTGTAACACAGATTGCCTGAGTCATGGGAAATAAAAAGAAACAAGAGAGAGACTCATTAGACATTAAATTCATACATGAAGATGAAAGGTGTTGATATTCAGGACATCCTTCACAGCCAAATACCCTAATCACCTAAGGCAAGGGTGAGATCAAGCAACAAAAGCACCACCACCACTTTCAGAAAAGGCATGAGGCAGCTGCTTTCTGGGCAATACCTATGTCTTTAGGCTCTACACAGAATTACTCACCCCCTTGTAGTGAAGAACAGGGTTTCACTCACACCCTTACACTGGTATTTCCTACAGACTGACTACAGTCAGTGCTGATTGCTATGATTACCAACCCAGGTTAAGTACCTTTCCTGCCTCTATCATTTCTGTAGCACAAATAAGCATATCAGCATTGCCAATGACTTTCTCAGAGATAGCTGTCCATTTCTAGGGGCCCACAATGCTGAGGATTACAATGACAAAGTCCTATTTTTATTTGTGACTTTGCATATGTCAGTTTTAAGCCATTTAGACCTGGCATTGTCAAAGAGAACAGCCTCTGCATAGCCTTAAAAACTAAGCCTAGGAAAAAGCATGAGAGAAGGGCATGCAGACTAGTCATGTTTCATTTATGCAGCTATAAAGGATCCAAGATCTCTCATGTTCAGAACAAATGACTCATAGCAAAAGATTCTGGGAAGAGAAGGATCTTACTCCTTTGACTATCTTTCTGGTAAACAAAGCAACAGAAAGAGCAAGGATAGCTCCTATATTATTATGATTAATATGTTTGGATGAGAATCTTAGGAGGATTAGCCAGGATACAGACTGTTCCAGCTAAGTGATTTACAAAGAGCCAGGATAGCCAAGTGCTGAGGATGGCTTGGAAGATCAGGCAAGCTTGTGGACAAGCTGAGGATGGGTTGGAAGGATGACCAAAAAAACTGTGCCAAAGGACTTAAACATCTTTGGGGGGGGGAAATGAGATTGTTTTTTTATATCATAATATCTGATGTCGGGGTTTACAAGAGAAATCTTTTTGAATTCTTTCAAGGTGAAAACAGAAGATGCTTCTGAGAAAATCCATTCTGATGGGGGGTAACTTTAGGAAAAGATTTCCAGAGGAGCAACAGTCAAAGAGAAACAAAGGCAATTCTGGTTTGATCCTAAACATTTTTATTTTTATTGACTAGGGAAAAACATTTTAGTTTGACTAGTGTCTGTACTGTCTCTATAAATTATAACTCCATAGGAGAGACTGAAGCACAGTCCAGAGGGATGTAGCCATCCCTGTCACGGAATCGTATAAATGATCAGGTCATGTCTTTCCTTCTGAAGCAGCTGTGACTTCCATTTGGAAATAAACACAAGGAAAAAAGACAATGAAAAAGAAATCTTATGATTTATGACGTGTGGTCAATCTGTGTGAGATCCAAAGCTAAGTAGCAGAATCTTTCCTACATTACAATTTTAACACATTGCTTGCATGAATGTTTGTTTTAAAAAACTTTAATTCTACAGAATCATTTTCCACCTAATTCTTGTAGTTATAAAATAGATAATTTGTAATGAAGCTGAAGTTCTTCTGTGTGAAAAGAATGAATTTTAATAAAGAAAATTTGAAGTGGCAAAATTGTTAAATTCTCGTTAATATGAATTCAAATAAGCAACATGATGTACTTAATGGACTTTGAAGGGACTGGTAATTTCAAAAATCATTAGAAAGTCATGCAAGAAAGAGTGAGGCAAATTTTAAAAGGATATAAAAAAAGCTTAAGGATATTAAGAAATCTGAATGCCCACATATAAGTGAAATCAGAAAGAAAAGAGAAATAGGCACAGTGAGAAAGAAAATTTAAGTAGTGGCGTTTATAAGATGTAGATGAGAAATTATGAACTTTAAGTTACATTGCTTTTAACAAAAAAGATTTAGTCTTCATCTTGGACATGTTCATGAATGTTGTTTCCTTAGGAGCCTAACAACCTGGTACTGATATATATGTTTATATATAAATATAATCCAAATATATTACTGAATTTTAAACAATTTTCCCATAATTTTTATAATTAACTAAGAACAGAAGGAAGATACAAAAATAGGACGGACTCTTCTGTTCAATATGCTTTTTTGATTGAGTAGTTGTACCTAGAAATTTACTGTCTGTTCCTCTACACTGTTTAAAAAAATAAATGTGTATTATTTTGACTAGCATTTTTTTAATAAAATGTCTCAGACCATAAAAAGTTATGATTTTAAATTTTTTTTTGGTAGATCTCACAGATTGCTTTGTTGTGAAATTGTATTTCACTGGGATGGAATTTTTATTCTGGTTACCACAGAAGCAAGATCTGGGAGCTCCCTGATTCTTAATGTGTCAGAAAAACTAAGTGCTTTACTGACAAAACTCTCAGAAGAAGACTTTCCTATATACCACCTAAAGGAGCATATTATAAGGTTTGTAAAATTGCCAGTGAATGGAATAAAATCAAGAATATTTGAGAAAATATTTTTCTAAGGTGGAAAGAAAATGTGTTTGAAAGTAGATAAACTATTGAACTCAGATATTCTCTCTAAATATGCTAACTGTTGGTGCCTATGGAGAAAAATTCAATTCCATTATCACTGCCAGGTTTATTTCAAGTTTAACCTTTAAGTGTTTTCCAATTTGACTGTTTTCAGCATACTTTTATGTTGTTGCTAAGAGTTACTGCAAGACATTTTATTTCAGTTGTCCAAACAAGTTCTACAGTGTAACAAATATACATTGTTTGACCCTTAGATTTCAAAAAGAGCAAAGTTTTTGTTTCTTCCTTACCAATGCCTGTTTCAATTAGAAAAATGTTGCAGACACCCTACTTTGATTTTCTGCTCCTGGCAGGTGTAGGCTTTGACACAGGAATCACTGACTGCCAATGCTGCTACTAAGGCCACCCTATCTGCCATAGTTGGTTATTTCCTGATGAGATCTGTCTGATCACCATGTAAAAGATTTTATCCAGAGTGCTGACCCTCACTCTCACATTTTACTTCTTTCTGTCGGCTGCGTTTTGGCTGCGTATTTATTTTGTCAAGAAATTGATTCTAATCTGAGGTGGAGAATGCTCAGAAGACTTTACTGCCTATTGACCTTTGAGCAACCCATAATGTGTGTTCCCAAAGCTGGCCCCTCTGATGGCATGCTTAGAGATTCATGTACACATTTATCAATCACCCATATTGATATGGTGATATTTATAATCGGGTGAGTGGGCAGTAAAGAGGAGGGTTTGGAAAAGACACTGAAGATTAGGGAGGTGATGCTGAACAAAGGGGAAAAAGAGGAAAACTAAGCATATAGAAACTTAAATAACACACCTGTAGGTTCCTCATAGTGACGAAGTCTTGGAAGTATTGTGGGAAAAGAAGAAACATTCTGCAAGGAAATTCTGTAGTTTTCAGGGGACTCATCTGCTCAGGTTTTACATTGAAGAAATCCATATGGAAGTATTTATGAACTAACAAGAAATAGAAAACTATAGGAGATAATTATTAAAGCACTACTTTCTGCACCTTCAGAAGTAAAATTTAAACAGGCCAAATTTGTTGTAAATTATGTAACCTGCAGTTCAGTCTTGTAACTGCTGTTTTTATGAAGTCCCCAAAGGAATATATGACAGTGTTGGAATGAGTCTAGTTAAAATCAGTAGGAGCCACCTCACTTTTCACCTTAGTCATCTGCTTGTTTTAGGTGTCTTTCTGTCATAAAAAATGACAAGATGATGTAAACCACAGCCAGTAGTCTTGATCTTGGCTACTATACATATGTATAAAAACATATTTCAATAGCAGAGATTAGAATTCACATCACAGTGCTTTTCCTTTTTTCCAAGTCTTTACAATGTGTTACTGTCTGCTAGACATGTCCTTAGAGATATTCCTTGAGACAGAATCTGTTTGAATGTAGTAACATCAACTCTGACAAAGAAATGCCCTTCTGACACTTAAAAATGTGTATGTATGGATAACCCAAAGTAAAGGTATATCTTCCTGAAGTACTAACTTTTGTCATTTGGGCTGAAATTTAAAGAGCTTGTGTCTTTGCAAAGTCTCACTGTAGTTCTAGTCTTATGACTAGCTGATGTTTTCAAAGTTTCCTCTTTTTTCTCTACATTTGACATAACTGAAGATGTAGAAGCTGCCATCAGCCGGCAAGCAGCAAGCTGAGATTTTGACACTTCACAAAGACACATGCCAGAACATAAAATGAGGCCACTGAGGGATAAGAAGAAGGCATGTTATTTTTCTGGCCTGCTTAGGTCCAATATTATAATTTCTATAATCACTAAGATTTTAATCAGGTGTATGGATAAAAAAAAATTTAATAACTATA
>WAAE01028647.1:0-12920 GCA_013400495.1 Nicator chloris | reverse complement strand
GAAGATATTCCTCTATAATGCCCATTTTTGTTTAGTTGACACCTGTTGAAGTATTTAAGCTGATACTGGTGAAATCAGAATAAAGCCCCATGTTGGCAGTATGTTCACACCTCTTCCAAAGGCTTCCCTGAATTCTGTTCTGAGAGATGGAGTTATCAAAATCTTGCCCGCCATTCTTCTGACTCTACTGTTGATAAGCTCAGTGATGAAATTCCTCTTGACTCAAAGCAATAGAGGGACAGTGTTCAGCAGATTTTCAGCAGGTTTTCTTATTGGGCTGACAGCAAGGACAGGGAAATACAACTTCGTGAATAAATGAGCATTACCCCAAATATTCTGAACCCAAAGAGCTTGTTTCATTCCCTCTCTCTTTCCTTTTTTTTTGTTAATATGAGAATATTTCAGTGTTACTCTTCAGAATATTAGGTTTTATAACCTTCTCTGAGAGATTGTAAAATGCTTTGCACCTCTTTTCCTCAATTATTGGCAGGAGAACTTTCTCAGAAAATCAGTCTTTGAACCTTCATATTTAATTTGTATTTTACACATTAAGTTACAAATGCAAGAAAAGTCTGACTTCAAATCTTTAATTAATCATAGCAAATTCTCCAGCTGTGTGAAACATGATTCATTCTGCCTCTTGACTACTATAGCACTTTAAATTTGATTTTTATAAATTACCTGTGCCACCACTGTAGTGTAAATGGATGTGTAAGGGATTGTAATTACCAAGAAACTCAATGATGTACAAATGAAAACACTGCATAAGGAAAGAATTACAGTTCCCAATGCTATATTATTTAATGCAGTGACTTTTAAAGACTTTTTTCTTAAAATAGAACAGCTGTATTTTCTGGTTAGTGCAGATGATTGTCAGAATCTTTTTGTTGTATAGGACAGAATGAATGATACCATATGTATCAGGCATCCCTACAAACCCACAGATAAAATTATAGAATATTCTGAGGTGGAAGGGGCTTACAAGGATCATAAAGTCCAACTCCTGACCCCACATAAGACAACTCCAAAAATTAGAAACCAAAGAAGAATTTATGTAGAAATACATAGTTTTGCTTTTGCCTCACGTTCAGTGACCAAATGAAATAGGAATTTTGCAAGAATTCATTTTTGGTATCAATCAAGTGATTTGAGGTATGACTCCACTAAAATATCTTCTATTCAGTAATTGCACATGTAACTAATAAAGGCAAATATTACAATAATGAAAAAATTGTATTTGAAAAATGTCAAGCGAGTTGTTGTTAGTGCAGATTGCACTTGGTATGTTGAAATAAAAAGAATAAATAACAATAAAAATACGTGTATACATCAACAAAAATAAAATAATTGGTTTGAGCTTAGATAACACTTCTTTCCAACACGTATTTCAAACTCAGTTTTCCTTCCAAATAGAAACACTTCTTTTTGTGGTCAAGTTTGTATTTACTACCAGCAGAAGGATTGTTAGGGTACTTGGATTCACTCAGTGTTTTAGTCAGAACTGAGAATAAATCTGCCATCTTCGAGACTGCTGGATCAGCTAATGGATCTCGGTGGCAATTAGAAGTTTCTGTCAGAGCAAGTTAACCCCTAGAGGTAAACTGTTGGCATATTTCCATGCTATTTGAGCTAAACTAGATTAGATGATTTAATATCCGCTCGAAATTAGGATCAGCACACGTGTCCAATAAGATTTAATCCTGCTGGGTTCTAATCTGCTTCCTTAAATGTGTCAGATGTTTACTAAAAAAGAGTGGACAGGAGCAAAATCTGAAGAACAAAAATTACTATAACAGTCTGTGAATGCAGTGGCACCCGGTAAAGAGGAGTCTTATTTCAGTGTCATAGGTGAAATTTTTTCTGAAATCTCTTGGGAGGAATTAATGAAAAATCACTGAAAATTAAAAATTAATAAGTGGCAAAAGTTCTGTGTTTTCTCTCAGATTTGATGCTGTTTCTTACTGTACAAGAAAACTCAAAGAGTGCTTTCTTAGAATTATACAACAATTGGAGTTGGATGGGATCTGTGCAGAAAATTCCATCCAAATCCTTGCTCAAAGCAGGCCTGTGCTGCTCAGGTTGCTCACTGTCTTGTTTGGTCAAGTTTTGAACTTTTCCAAGGAGGAAGATTCCACAACATCCTCAGGAATCTCAATCTATGACAGCTCTTATGGTGAAATCTTTTTTTCTAGCACTGGAAATCTACAGTGTTGCAGTTTTTTTCCATTGCCCACCCTTTTTTTAGTTTGCTATAATTCATAATCTAAATCACAAAGAAATGATGAGCATGTAGCAGCAGATCTCCAGCAGAAGCACTAAACATATCAAGCCAGGACAAAGCATGGGCCAGGTTTCACGTGGGGAATGTTTATTAACCCACCAGCTGTATCTATTACAACTTTGGCAACCTTTTTAACCACCAGAGTAATGATACTGGGTCCTTGCTTCAACTGAGAGGTTCTGAGATTGTCACAGAAGTGGCCCCAGTGGATGACAGACTTAGGAAAGAATTCATTGTCTTCCACGGTCTTAAAGTCACACGTGTTGGGAAATGTAACTCTCGTGTGCAAAGACTTGTTGGTTTAGAAAAAATTCACATTTTTATCTGTGGTAATTCCATAATGGAGACTAGGCCATGTCTAGAGTACTAAATATAAAACCAAGTCTCATTAGAGTCTTAAAATAAAGGCACCAAATACATGGAAATCTCACTCCTTCCTCCAGCAGAATGTACACTGTCCTGCAGGGAACAGAATCTGTTGAAGCTTGTGGAAGGTAAAGAATATTCACTATCATAATCCTCACATGACTGACCTGCTGAGGTCTCTTGGTAGTTGGGGGGGATAAAGTGGGAGAAAGGCTCCTAGTAGAGGAAGATTCCAAATCCCTTTCACTTGGGATGCCAATCATGAGAGGAAATGAGCTCCATTAAGCTCCACCTCAAATAAGATTTGCAGTAATCCTTTAATACATGTTGATGTTTTTCCCCAAAAATTTGCCACAATGTAGGCCAGACTCTGAATAGTATTGTTCTGAAGAGGAGAACATGGCTGACTTGTGCCTGGGAGGGCAGGTGACCCTTAGTTGTTCCAAAGCTACTGATGTTTTCTCAGTGGAATAATGCAGCTATTGATACAGATTTGTAAACATCTCCTCTTGTTTGTTCTTTCTTAAAATTCCTTGTAAAACTGAGATAAACAAGAAAAAAAGATCAATGTAAAACATCAAAGGTAAATTTGAATCTGTGTTATCTGAAAATCTATGCAGCCCTGATGAGCCTAAACCCAGTTCAAATATGGAGTTCAATAACTCAATCAAATCTAGTTCTCCAGTTTAGCCTTGTGAATGCTTTAGTAAACTTAATCTGTGTGTCCAGTTTAAAATTAAACTAGGTATCATGAAGGCATACTCCTTGTTTGGGGCTTTCTCTGCAGAGGTTTCACACAGCTTCAGTCAATCACAGTGTATACACAAATGACTGTACACCCCTTTGGCTTGTTTGTTTACTCCTCCTAGCTGGAAGCTAGCAAAGCACACGCTGGCTCTCTGCTTTTCATTATGCAACAGGCAGCTGTCAGTCTCTGTCTGATGCTGTCACAGCTTTAGTAATCTTGAGTGATGAGAGCTGTGCCTAGGGATATGAGTGAGGATAACTGGTACTCATTTTACTGTCAGTGTGGTAGTGCCATGAGCTCTCTCCCCATAACTTTTATTGCTTTCTATGTCATTTTAACTTCACGCCAGTCATTTTCTAGTACAGAATTCCCAAATTGCACAGAAGTGTTTTGTCCTTAGCATGTGAACAAACAATGAAAAACAACTGAGTTTCTATCAGAGTTCAAAAGCCCTTGTGTTTGCTTTGCTTTAAGGCATGAAGGAGCAGAGTCAGGGTGATTATCCTGGCTCAGCTGTAGAGCAGTAACTGCTTAGGCCTTTTAACTGTTTTGACTTACTTTCCTCAAAGCAATGTTTGGTGAAAGTTACTACCTTGATTTTGTTGTTTTTTGTTGGTTTTTTTTTTTTTTTTCCCTTTGGTTAAAAACTGGAGTTGCTGCTGTCACAGGGTTTAATCAAGCATGAGACATCATAGTGGGCTTGGCCCAAACTTGCTGATGAATGAGTTTTCTTTTGAGAAATGTGGTTTTTACATTGAGGCTATACAAGTATCAGTTTAATAATCTGCCACCTGAAAAATGCAAAGAAGATTCAAACAAGAATGTTTTGGTTATGCTTTCTTATTTTGTTTCAAATTTCTAAATGAGAACCTATCTCAGCTTTCAATTTTAATACACTTCTGTGTATGCATGTCTGTATGCATTTCATAATGCATATTTTATATCATATTTATGTTTTTGGCAGTATTAAGCCAAAACATCTAAGAAAATTTTTCAATGTTTTAAAATCAAATCAGTCTGTATGGATGAACTAACAATATTTTCTAGGTTTAAGAAAATACTTGCAATGTGGATGAATGTGTGTTTTCGTTATCTGCCAAGCTTTATTCAGTGCAGAGTTTGTCTTGTATCTCACCCTTCTCCCCAGACTAGTTCTCCAGTCAGTCAACATCACCATTTTCAAAGAGCTTTAGTTACAGAAGTAAGGCAGGGATTTATGCTTCTGCATGGGATAAGACTCACAGGAAGGGAATAGGCACCACTGACATAGAAACCTGTAAGTTTTACCATTGCTGAGACCTTTATATCTTTTGTTCAGAAGGGGAGGATACGTGGGGTTTGGTGTTCATCCAAGCAGCTGCAGGTACAGGTGTAGCAAATCTTCCAGATGGGGGGGAGGCTTCCTCCCATCTGTGCACCTCCTCAGTGCCAACCCCAGTTATCTAAGCTTGATGCAGGGTTCTTGAATTTAGCTATAATATGGTGGTTATCATTCATCTTTGGTGTCTGGCATCAGTCCCATGCAGGATAAATTTACTCCCTTAAAGCTGAGATGTGGGTCGTGTGTTCATTCACCTACAGAGAACCAGGTGTACGTCTGAGTGTGCACACTGTGTGCAAGTCAATCCAAGGTAAAACTCCTCATTATTTCATTGTCAAGCACCTTAAAAAAACACTCTCAAATATGCTGCGCTTGAAATTCAACCATCCCATCATGAAAATGGTGGTTTTTTAGCGTCTCACAATTACAGAAGACAGAGAGCTGAGATCCCTGTGCTTCTGCGTCCAGTAGTAAATGTTAGACTTAATTATTACTGGGATCACTTTAAGGTCATTGCTGCATAATCCCCCATATTATGACATATTTTGTCTTTGTGGACAGGCTGGGTAGGAACTTTGTCTATCTTAATATTTCTTTCCTATGGGAAGAGAACAGTAAGGTGACAAAAAAGCAATGTGAGGTTGAGTGCTTTGGTAATCAATTTCAGTTGTAGTTAGATACCAATTAATTCCCACTTATAGTTAGCCCTAATCAATTTGCACTTACAGTTAGATAGTTTTAAACTTATGTGACTGCTGTTGTTGAAAATTAATTTCTTCTCTGTTTCTTTTGTTTAAGTTTGAGGTTTGATGGGATTGGCCATTCCCAGTTACAGGCCAGCTATAGTTTTCTAGAGAGCAATTAAAAGATTTTGATGAGCTTACTTTAGCAAGATGATTAAGTTCAGTTGGCCAGACACTCTGCTGTGTGAGACACAGCCCTGGAGAGCTGTTAACCACTGCTGACAAATGGCCCCCAAGCCCCTTGATGCTCTTAGTGAGAAGGTCTGAATTATGTCCCTGGTAGATGCATCCTTACTAGATTAGCACAGTGCAATAGAGCTCCTGTTTCCCCTTCACACACTCTCTGCTTCCTTGGCATGGCTTTGATGTCACAAATAGATCTTTGAGGCATGGACTGACCTCCTCCACAGTTACTTCTATGCCAAGACCTGCTGCTTTTCATCATCCTCAACAACAGAATAGAACATGTTTTCATAAGAGAACATTGGTGAGTATTTTAATTTCATTTCTGCTTTCTGTATCACAGCAGAACTAAACAAGAGACCTTCACTTGTGTTTAGCAGGCTGAAATTAGGGGCTTACATTATGTAAACACCACCATGAGGGAATAAATAGGCAGAACTGCCTGAACAAAACAGAAGGAAGCAAACCCCAAAACTCTAATTTACAGATTATCCTTAACTGATAGTTGCAAACCACATTTAAAGAAATAAATAAGTAAATATTCAATTAACTGTGATTAATTATGCTTCTGTACATTAGTCCTGCTTGTCTTTTTTTCTCAGCCCAGTCCAGGAAATGATTCCAAATTAATTCCTGTTCAGCCATGCAGTTCCTGGCAGAGTAAACATCCTATTTTTTAGACAGACAAGTGGTGATGTATCTTGGATCTGCAGAGTTCTGTTTCAGCGGCACTGACAAACATATAGCGGTGTGGAGATACACATATTGCAGAAAAAAACTTTTGGCTCTAAACAACATCCTACAGACCTGATGCTCATTTAGTTACTCTGTGAGGGTGTCCAAGAACGTTTCCAGTGAAAGAAACAGGTTACTGAGTTTTCCAGCTGGGCCAGACTGGGGAGGAAAGCACAGGATATTTAGTAACCACCTACCTTGATAATTTAACCAAGACAACTGAAAAGTTGTGGTAGAAACACCCACCCCACTTCTATAACTACAGAATCAGGGGAAGATGCAGATGAAAGACAGTATAAAATATTCCTTGAACACATGTAGAACAGAGCTGCTTTCCTATAGGGAGAAGGAATGGGGTCTGTATCACTGAATCACAGAATGGCTGAAGTTGGAAGTGAGCTCTGGAGGTCATCTTGTCTTACTCACCTGCTCAAGCAGGGCCACCCATAGCCCACTGCCCAGGACCATGCCCAGATGGCTCTTGTATACCCCTAGGAAAGGAGACTCCACAGCCTCTCTGGGCAACCTGTGTAGTGCTCAGTCACCTTCACAGGAAAACAAGTGTTTCCTAATGTTCAGAGAGAACCTCGTGCTTAATTTTGTGCCCATCACCGCCCATCCTGCCACTGAGCACCACTATAGGATAAGAGCCTTCTTTTCACCCTCCCTTCAGGTATTAGTCACACTGATGAGATTCCCCCATGTCTTCTGTGGGCTGAACAGTCCCAGTTCTCTCAGCCTTTCATCACAGGGGAGGTGCTCCAGTACATTGGTAATTTTTGTGATCCTTTGCTGGACTTGTGCTGGGGAGCCCAGAGCTGCACACAGCACTCCAGGATTGGCTTCAGTAGTGCCAAGCGCAGGGGAAGGATCCTCCACTCAGCCTGCTGACAATACTTGCCTTAAAGCAGCCCAAGATATTTCTCTGCCTTGAGGGCACACTCTGGCTCATTTTGGTGTACCCCAGAACACCAAGGTCCTTTTTTGCTGAGGTCTTTCCAGCTGGGTGGTCCCCAAGCCACACTGGTGCAAGGGTTTGTTCTTCCATGGGTGCAGGGCTTTGCACCTATCCTTCTTAACTGCACGAGATGCACTTTGTAGCCCTTTGCATGGGACAGACCCTCTGGCCTCCTGTGGTCCCTCTGGATGGTAACACAAGCCTCTGGCATGTCAGGCACTCCTCCCAGTTTTGTGTCATCTGCAGGCTTGCTGTGTGCCCTCCGCCCCATCATTCACAGTGCTAATGAAGATGGTAAGCAGGATCCTGGTGGGGCTCTCCAGTGCAGCAGAAAAGTTTTGATTTAATTAGGAAAATAAAAGCAAATAAAAGTGTGTTCTTAATAAGCTGGAACAATTTTTTTTTTTCCTGAATGTTTTGAGGGATTACACTACCTCCAATATCCTTCATGTACCCATTAATCTGCTAACAACATTTAAGATTCCATGAATTCATCTATTTACTTTTGAGGTTCTGGTATGTAAAATAATTATCTTACTTTGTAACAGGATGTTCTGCTATTGCATAGTTAACATTTTGTAAATTACTCTGCTAGCATTCTTTATCAATTACGCCTTGAATAAAAGGTAATGCCTCAGGCCCAGAGCTAAATCATTTACTTGCAGCTTGCTGATTTGTCTAGAGTTCCACTCTACCTGCAGCCTTGTGAAGCAGCTCTGCTTTTCTTGATGCTCAAAAGGTGGGAGACATATGAAGTCAAATATGCTTGTATCTTTAGTAGAGAGAGGAACAAAGACATTAAACATCTTAGACAATATAAACAATATCCTCTAGGAGAATGCTTTCAGTATAGGTGAAAAAAAAGTGCTGACATATGATGGCAAGTGAGTGTAAAATATTGTGTGGGTTACTATGCCTGGAGTCTTTGCACCGGCCAAGGGCACCAGCAGTCTGCTTGAAGAGAAGGGGAAAGTGAGCATTTCATCCTCTCCCATTCCCATCCTCCTATCTTGAACAGATTTAAGGCACCTTCTTGAGTAACCAGGACAAGAGAGAGAAAGTTTTTGTCTCCTTTTTTTACACATTATCAATGAAACAAACACAGCTTTAATGGAGCTGATGTGTTGTAGTGATTCATCTATATTTCAACAAAGATGTTGATGGCATTATGCAGGGTCCTCTGCACTGTGCCATCTGAAAAGGGGAAGGAAGTACCAAATGCTAATAAAACATTATTAATGGTTTCAGGAGGCATTACCATATTTAGCTTGGATTAGTTCACATTTCTTTTGAATCCTTTTATGCTGTTATGAAAGCAAACATTTTCTGGCTTGGGTGCCTGAGGTTGGCCTGCTGAATTCATATAGGAGCTCTTAAATAAATGTCTCATGTTGCTAAATCACATAATTTCTTTCTGATACTGAAGCATTTTAAGCATCATTCACCATATGAAGGATTGTAAACCTTTAATTTTTTATTAATGGCTTATACATAGAACAGCAATTTTTACAAAGCAATTCAAAATCTGATGATAAAATTGACTACATAAAACCCTGTAATTTACCCTTCTTCCACTGCTTCGTTTATACAGTATGTTCCAGGGAGCTTCTATGTTGTTTTCATTTTTAGTAATGGGTAAAACTATCTCTTCCTAGGGCACAGGTTGAATCATAATTATTTCATCTTGCAAGGAACTTCCTTCTGTGCATAATGTTTTCTCTGAATTCCGATGGGGGAAATCACTCATGAGAGTGGTAAGAAGGTAGTTTGGCAACAGAAGGGCATAAGATCAAGATTTTGCTGATCAAGTTTCAAAGGTGCCTTAATGTACAAAAATGAAACTTCCTGTGTTGTATGTGTCTAATCTAGAAATCACATCGATCAATACATAAGTTTATAGACCTGTGTAATTATTAATTTTGAATTCACTTAAAGCAATATAAAACAACTTGACCAAAGTTCACAATTAATATGTATGTAAATATATTTTTATTATATTGGTTTGGGTTTGCATTTTTATAGTTCAAATCCCGTATGTTTGTGATTTAGGGTTTAACAGGAACTCATTCACTTCATAAATATTAATTACTGCATAGGCTTTATTCCGTATTAGAGCATCTGGGGGAAAAGTGCTGATCATTATATTGCTTGTGAGGATGTATTTTTACCTAAAAATACCCCTGGATAAATTAAGTCTGATTTAGAGAACATTAGTCTGAAAGGTGCAATGCATTAATTTCAGGCATAATATTTTAATAGCAGCAACTGCAATGTAACACTGTGTTCAGCCCTGCAGTCTGAGATGTGCTGCATTGTCACAGTGTCCTCCAGCAGAGTTTGAGTGGCCAAAAGGGAGAGTGATGTCATCAGTTTAATGTTATGTGGTAGTAAGAGAATATACATATCCACTGCCATTAAATTGCAAAAGACTAGTTCTTAGGGCAGCTCCCAAGGTAAAAGTAAATCAGAAAACTTCCCTGTCTTCATTAGCAGGTTCATCAGCTGGTGTCAACCAGGATTGCTCCATTGATTTCAGCACCGAGTTGGATGAGTGACTGACCTTTCTGTCTTTAAAACCTAGCCCAAAACTGAAGTGTTTGTAAGGTACATGGGGTACTCCACCTTTGCAGTGTGGTGCAGCATGGGTTATTTTCATAGCCACCTTAGCTTGCTGAATGATTTGATTACAGTTAGTCAGTGCCTGGAAATTCATATTTATTCTTTTACCAGGTCTTCATCATCTTAACATGTTACAAAGCCTGCCACCAGTGCATTTGGCTCGTTCAGCTGGCTAGTTCAAAAAAGGTATGTGTGCTTAGCTGGTCTGTATGGAAGGTGAAATCCATAACAGGCTTCACCTGAAATGCTACATGACTCTTTATCAAGGTGATAGCAGTTTGTTTGTCTCCTGAGTACTGATATGGGGGTCTGGCTACAACCTGTCCACCAACCCATGCACAGTGCTCATCTCATTTTTTTGTGCCTCAACCATAGGGTGGGCTGTCTTAGCTTGACCTTGAAATTCTGAACATAGTTGCTATTTTCTGAGTGTTCTGAGCATCCAGGGAAATTCTTCAAGTGTAAACTGCTTAGAATAAAACTCTTATTCTTGTCATATATTTTAATGTGCCATATATTTTCCAAAGCTATTTAGGAGCCGAATCTGAAAAAATGCTGTTTTCTCATAAGCATGTTCTCTGTGTTACCACCACAGTCTGTTACCTCCTGTTTTATTCACAGAGAATGGCAGGGATTTCAGCTCAAATGACCCCGAATCCCTCACTACTGTCATGTTTAATAGAGGACCAGTAACTGTATACAGCATTAAGCAAAGCTCAGCTGAAGAAGTACAGATTTGCAATTTCCAAGTTTCAGGTAATCATACTACAATAAGGCAAGAAGTTTAACAAATATTTATAACATTATTATTTTTTTTTTTTTGCCTAAATATTTTGCCTTTTTTTTTACTATCTGTGTTTTCTATTTAATGGATTAAGAGAACCATGGTTTCTGTATCCAATAGCAAGCTGTGATTTTTGTTGCCAAAAGTAGATATTGGTTCTTTAGTGAGTACAAAAAGGAGCAAAGTTCTCAAGCAGCCCAGTCACTGATGAGTTTGTGAGGCTAAAATATGAGAAAAGTCATGCATTCTTGAAAGAAGCAATTGCTAGCAGAGAGCCTTTGGGCATAAATGAGAGGTGAATCTTCAGTCTCAAAAGCTGAGAGATGTTACAGGATTAAATCCTGCTTCTATTCATGTCAATGGAATAATATATTTTCTTTCCTTATTTTTTCAGTTAACTTATTAAGACTTTTGATATTTAAGTACTTCATGTGCAATCTCTGTAATCTTGTAATATGAGCAAAGGTCCATTCTAATGCCTTGAGTTGTTACATAAGCATTCAAGGTTGTATTCTGTATTTTGTGGAGAAAAAAAAGGCAAAAAAGGGCATAGTTTCTGTGTATTTAAGTGGTCTATTCTTCACTTACTTTGCAAAAACTATAAAAAATCATACTTCTAACTGCTCTTTTCACAACCAGCATAATTTCTTTGTATTCAACCTTCTCTTTAAATGAAATGAGAGAGAAATTAGAAAACCTGATTTTTTACTGATATTTCTGCAGTCTATTATGCATTCTTTTTCAGTCCAAAAGAAAATATTTTTAAAATTAGAATGTCTCATTTCTATAGAAGAACTATCAATAATATGAATATGTTGCAAATCCTGGGAGAATTCATTTTTTATCAGTTTTAAAGACTTGTTAATGGTCATTGATAATTCCAGCCTTCGTTTTTTCTGAAGTGTCCAGAGCTGTTTAAATGTAGTTAAGTTGATAGACAATTAACTGTTCACCAAATCTTCTTTTCATATAAGAGACAGGAAAACATACAACCCTTTTACATTTTTAATGAAATTGGAACTTTTAAAAATATTCTGTGATGGTAGGAAAGTAATTATTTTATTAAGAGAGCTGATATACAAGAAATTCCAAATATAAAGATAATTTCCTTGCTCCTGATGTTGGAGGTTGTACTCTTGGCAAAAATAAATAAGCAGTTTCTCATTTTTGTCAGTTTTTCTCTCATATGGCTTCAGACTCCCAAAGGCAATAAAAGTATTTCATTTCAGAACTAGACTATCTGGAGAGACAGCAGATTCCTGCCCTACTGGTAGTGCAGTAACTTTCTGAACCTCCTTGGTCCGGTTGGTACTTTTACCTGGCACTGTAGTTGGCAATTGGGTTTTCTACTTGTAGGAAGGGTTTCATTTCACCCAGTAAGGCATGAACAGGTCTTGGCAGCTCCTTCCATACTGGTCTCAACCTCTGGGCACTGAGGTGCTCAGGATTCTCCCTTGGCTCAGCTATTAATTAGGAATCATCCACCTTTCTATTGTTCTCTCCCACAACGTCTGTTCTCGGTGGCTTTCCTTTCCCTCTCGTCTATCCTTTTAATTGGAGACTTTGAAAAATAAATCTCCTTACAGATGTGCCCAGCATATGGTGAGATTGCAGGAGCCAAAAGATACCATTGATCCAATCAAATATGGTTGGCCAAAAGAATAAGCATCTTCCCTTTCTAGTATTTTTACTTGGAAAAAAGTGGATTTCATTTTTTTTTCCATTTTTTTTAAAATTAAGAAGTGGAATTTTGGGAGGTGGGACTTTTTTCCCCCCTTTTCTCCTTTTTATTCCCCATTTTTCCTTTCCCCTTTTCGTCAACCTCTGTCCATGAGAGAGAAGGACACCATTACTGTCCTGGTTAAGCTGGGTGACCATAAGTGCATGGCAATGACAGGGACAGTGGCCTTTTCCTAGCAGAGGCTGCAGACTTTGATTTGGCTGGCACTTTGGCCTGTCCTGCTGCTGCCTAGATTTCTCCTGCCTTCTGAGGCTGAGAGTGAACAAGTTCTGATTTGGGTAAACAAACGTGCCATTGGTACAATTCAATTTAAAAGCTAAACACCCGGAATCACAGAATCATTAAGTTTGGAAAAGTCCTCCAAGGTCATAGTGTCCAAACTTCAATCAAGCACCACCACATCAATTAAACCATAGCCACTAAGAGCCATGTCCAGTTGTT
>WAAE01028631.1:0-11292 GCA_013400495.1 Nicator chloris | reverse complement strand
CTGAAATTTTCAGCTTCCAGGGTCCCAACACATAGCCATGGTATAGCTCTGAATGTCTGCAAGAACAGACACACCAAAACCTCTCTGGCCAGGCTCTTAGAGTGTTTGGCCACCCTCGTGGTGGAGGAAAATTTCTAATATCTACTTGGAATTTCCCTTGTTGCAGCTAGCCTCTGGTCTCTGCCATTCTTTCCCTCTGCACCTCACAGAAGAGTATTAAAGCACAAACATCCCCCATCACAATCCCTTCATCTACTCGCCACTACGGGAACATGACAGACTGGTCAGGCACAATTTGTCCATGGTACATCCACGCTCCCTGTTCCCAGTCACCTTCCCATCCTTCATGTGCTTGGACATGGCTTCCAGGAAGACAAGCTCCATAACCTTCCTGAGAACAGAGGTTAGGCTGACAGATCAAAAGTTCCCCAGATGCTCCTCCTTACCTTTCAAAATAAAAGGCATTTGCGTTTGTCCTGTTCCCTGACAGTCATCACATTTCCAAGAGGATAGAGAGGGATCTTGCAGTTTTATCAGCCAATGCTTGGCACTCTTGGATGCAACACATGTGATTCCAGTCTGGTATTTGCCCTGTTGACTTCAGTTATTCCTAACTCAGCCCAGCTCCCCAGTCAGTCAAGTATCACTCTCCCAGCCTATCACTGGAGGCAGAGCCCTTCACTAGACAGAGTCATGCAGGCTACCTCAGCACATTTCTCCTATTCCAGTGACATAGGTCTGCAGCTGCATGTGGACTTCAAATTCCTTCTATTTTTTCCCATGCTGTGTATTTACCTGCACAAACACTTGATTGAGAGTGTTTGGCTGGTTTTAGAGAAAATAAATAAACAAATTCTCCTTCTTTCACGCTTCTCATTGGAATTTCTGTTTATCTATATTCATATCAATGCTATCACAGTTCTTAGGTATTTAAAAATTGGAATAGCAAGTTAAAAGCTTCCTATATATGCATTGCACAAATTCAATCAGACACTAGCTATAACTCCCATGTCCATAGTCTGAAAAAAAAACAAAAAAAAAATCCCAAACCCAGATAAACTGCAAATTGTGAAATAAAGTCTCAGAAGACTGTTACAGGACAGATAGGAAGAGAGAAGGGATGTACAATTGGTAACTTGGAAACTGATACACCTCCCCAGTATTGAAGAGTATTCCACAACACTGAGCACAGAGCTTAAATTATTAAAAAGTCTCAAGAATTAATTAGAAGCAAGAAAGATTTTGGCCATGGTGTCCAAGTGCCATGGACATGGAATGCACACCTTACAGAAGGAATATCTAATTGAATGGTCAAGTTTCCCACATCAGTTGAAGCCAAGTAAATTTAAGTTATATGTAAGCTGTATGATTTCAATACAGTGTCTCCACTAACTATTAAAACACATTTGTAAAGAAAAAGGCAGAATCTCCAGATCTTCAATTTTCTTTGTTGACAGTCTTTCTGGAAAATGTATGTTAATAGTTCAGAAATAGTTAATTCCTGAAAAAAAACCACATATGTTGTGGCCTCCCATACAAAAAGTCAGAAGAGAACACAGGCATAGACCTCTACATTCAGACTGAAACTAGTATAAAGCAGGCAGTTTCTTCATTCTGCCTACAAGCAAAAAAATGGCTCAGTGGGCACCACAGCAAGTCAGAGGTGTCCCCAACAGCATTACAGCCAGTGCTCTGCCAAGGCAATTTCTGCTGGAAAATATCCATTTTAATTTTACTCACATTAATAAATTCCAAGGTTTTGGCATACTGGTGTGAATAGTAATGCAGTAGAGCAACAGCCTGTTTATATTCCTGTAGGATGACATTTATTGCAGCGATGAACTTTACAAACACTTTGGGCCAGATGGTGACCGCTTTCCTTGATGGCACACAGGGGAAGGGAAGCCCCTCAAAACTGAGCACAGAGGAAACCTCGGGATTCACAAGGTAACATCTCCACTGACGGTAACTTTCCCAAGCTAATAGGGCTTTGTCTCCTTGCCCTTTACATGGGGGTAAACCTGGCTGCCTGTGAGCTTTGTGGCTGTGTGTGAGCTCATCAGGAGAAACAGATAGGGAAACCTTGTCAAGATGGACATATCTGTCACCTGCTCCTTGCAGCATTCAGAGACTGTGGCCTACTTCAACCAAGCTTCTGAAGGTAGCTCAAGCCTTTGCTGGAGTGAACCAAAAAGTTTGGAGAAATCCTAAAGCAGAAATAAATAAGGACAGTATTTTCTCTGGTACCTGTCCTTTATTGTTCAGGTCCTATGCCTCTGATCATCTGCTTACACTCAGCAATTATTTTTTAGCCTTTTTTAGCTCTCTTCTATTGTTATCTGAGTCAGCCCCTTTTAACCAGCTTGCTGTCCCAACCCCCAAGCTGCAGATTATGATATTGCTTTGGTACTTCACTGTGATGAGCAGAACTTCATGCCCATGCTGCAGGCATGGGGCAAAGCCTGCTGCTCCTGCCTGGATGTAGAGAGGACTTCCCCTTCCCTCTTCCCTAAGACAGGTCTCATAAACAGGCTTCAAGCTGTTTGCACATAAATGCTGCTCTCCCACCCACACTTCTGTCTGCACACCGCATGTACACTCTTTTGGCTGTATGAAATGCAGATAGTCACACCAGCAAAATGTACACACCTTAACAGCCTTGTCAATTCTTATATGTACCAAAGAAACAGGATGCTGTTTGAGATACCCAGAAAAGGCACTTTTTAAGCATTTGTCATTGCATACCTAGTGCAGACAAAATGCTACTCTTTGCATTTACCTCTACATTTGAGAATGTACCTCTAAATATTACCTTACTGTGGGCAACAAACACAAGCTTGGTGTTAAAATCATATCATTGTGACAACCATCCAATCTATATGTTAGAAGGACAGTTCTGCAGATTCATTTGCATAGCCAGCATGGCAAAAAACTATTAGAAGAAAGAGCTTTAGAAAGAAAACCCTGGATGCTACAAATCAAGGATAAATGAAAAGCTAAAAGTTACACAAAATCATGCAGACCTCATTTTGTACTAGCTGAACTTACAAGAACAGCTGCTTCAGACATTTTTCCAAGAGAATTGAAAGGTACTGGAGGACAAAGCATTTGTGTGCATACATGCATATCTTGTGCATACACACGGGCACACACATTATATTTATTTATGCACCTGACCCGATTTCTCCTTGACTCCAAATAAAGCATACTGGACTACCAGTTAATTTGGTGTCTGTATCTTCAGATATAGAGCACAGCTGCCAAATGACAGAAATTGATTGAGCGCCACAGCCTTCTTTTTTTTGGTTTTTTTTTTTTTTTTCTCATTTGGTGCTGATATAATTTATATCAGAAGCAGAGCTGGCATGCCAGCCTGGAGCAGCGGTCAGCTGCAGCCCTGGCATGTTAGCTCCCAGTTCCCTCTGTTAGTTGTGTACAGCCACTATCTACCAGCCTGTCAGGCCCAACTTCTGAACACCTTTAATGTGCTCCAAAGATAAACACTTCTATATGTAGGACAGGAAATGAGGCTTCTTTTGCTGATAAAAAAAAAGATTTACAACAAGTGTAGGGAAAGAACCTTTCCAATTAAAATACTGTTTAAGAATTGATTTTTTTTTTGTCCTCAATATATCAATGAAATCAGAACATCACTGTAATTCTGTTTGATAATTTTAACTTCGTTTATTAGAAATTATCCCCCTGAGCCAATAGCTGACCTCTAAAGCACTCCAGCTTCCTGTGGGATAACAAAGAATAACATAAAACATGCTACTGTAAAATAAGCATGGCTGGTGTGAAGTTTGTTCCTGTGTTGTCAGATAGACAAACCTATAGCAAGTACTCAGCAGTGATCAAATAAATATCCAGAGACCTTTTTGTAACAGACAACTCAGCAACTTCAACAGATTTTTTGAGCTAATTCACTTGTGGTATGGGCTGATAAAGCAATGTTAAACTCTTGCTTTAAATCAAGCCTCTGTCATAAGGCTCTATTAATCTCACCCAAGCTATGGAGTGTCTCAGTGGTAGGAAATTATACTTCTAAATTGAATTTTGTTCTCTTCCAGTGCAGCAAGAAATATTTTTCAAACTTCTAATAGGAACTGTAAAACCTATGATGCCAACAATATGTTTGAATAAATAAAAGCCATAATTTAAAGCTACTTTCTTCCAAGCCCAAACATTACAGCAAAATAATTGAAACTGGATACCTACCAGAAGAAAAAATTAAACACAAGATTTTAAATGAAAGTGAGGCAGATGGTTAACATTTTTATCTTTTTATAGCAATTGGATTTATTTTAAAAAAATCCTCTATAGTCAAACAATCTCCAGGCACTAATAAAATGCTTATTGATTCTTAATATATACACTTACTCTACAAGACGTTCTAACCTGCAGTTTTCATTATTTTTACTAGAAACAGATACTCTTTACATAAGTCTGAAAAGTCAATGCCCCTTTGTTTCATGGGAGACAAATTTACACTAAGTAAATATCTCTGTATTAAATTTACTATGCTTAAGTTAAAATTAATAACCATAGGTGACAAAATAACTTAATTTTATGGCCAGCAATAGAGCTCCAGGGTGGGTAGTGATAGGAGGCACCAGAATGTAACTGCAGCATCGATAAATTTTATGGCCTTTGCTTTCCAAGAAGAACCCCACAGTCTCTGTAAGGTTGAGATAGACCTGTCCAGCTGGCTTATTTGAATCTTATCTACTGCTGACTGTTACCATCTCAATGAGGGCAACAAACAGCACTGGTCAGTGCTCAGATCAGAAATGCTGCCTGCATGGTCACACAGCAGGAAATACAGAGAACTCTTACACATCAACATATTAGAATTTGCATTAGGCAGAGTGTTCAAGGCCACAGGGCCAGGGTATCACCACTCAATTCATATCAGCTTTGCAGTCAAACCGAAATCCAGGTAGCACAAGGAAACACCTTGACTTATCAGGTTTGAGGTAAGTTGTGCTCAATTTCACTTGGATGAAATTTACCTTAAAAAATAAACACAAGAACACCAAACCAAAAAAAACCCCATGCTTGCTATGGATTTATTCCCTCTCTGTAGTAAATAGATTTTTCTCACAAAAATGAAAGTCAGAACACTTACCACAAAGCTGTTTCTTTGGGAAGGATAGTGTTACCTTTTAAGTTCAGCTGGGACACATGGTATAAGGATTGAACACCACCAAGAGCACAGCAAGACTGGAGCAAGAAGCATTTTAAGTGACTGTTGACTCAAGTTTAATTTTAGCTGACCTTCATTAACTGTTCAGAGTTGACTTGTATTAAACTTTCCTGTTTTCACTCCTATGACAAGGGCCCAAAGTCTCCTCCGACATCACCATGATCTTCCTCGTCGCATTTTCTAATATATACCAACCTTTAAAACATCTGTCCTAGTAATCAGAGCTGCTAATGAAAACTGGAAATAGCTATAAAAGCTAAAGGAAAATTTATTGTTAACACTTTTCAAGGCTGGCACAGGCATGTTCTTGGTGTATGTGCAGGGAGAGCAGACTCATCCACACACAAAACAAGCAATAGGAGCCAGCTGAGGAGGCTATGGTGGAGCACATCTCAGACTGCTGCTTCTTCTGGTGGCATGAACTGAGTAAGATTTGATGCAGAGCAAAAAATATAGCTAAAGTGTTTTCCACACTACAGAGCTCTTTCTTTTTGACCTGCTTTCTTCACTACAAATGGAAGGATAATTCTCCCTGTCAACAGAAAAACAGGGAAAGATAAGAGAGGGAGGAGGAGAGAGAGAAAAGAAGCAACGGAGAGAGACAGGCAGCTGCAGCCACCAAGGCTGGAGAGAAAGAGGGAGCACATCCCAGAGCTGGCAAGCCTCAGGTGAGCATTGCAGCAGCCCTCCTGCAGTTTATGCAAACAATCAGAAATGAAAGGAGCCTGTTCTTGTTGATGCATCCAAAGGGGCCTCGACAGTTTTTATAGTCCCTTTGTTTGCCCATCAGGCTTCTCCCTCAAGACATTAATTTTATCCTCTTCTAAGTAAAGCTGTTTTACTGACATATTTGAGTGATGTTTGCAGCCCCAGCTCTGAAACAAAGAGATGATGTACTCAGCAGCCTGTGCACACCACATTTCCCTGGAAACTTCTTCTCCGGTTTGCCCTAGGTACCCTGTGATAAGTAGCGGAAGAAATGTCTTATCAAGACATCGATGTTTTCTCTGGAGACTGCTGATCAGAGTCTTCCTACCACAACTGAGATCCAGCAATGAATAGGAAATATGGTCTTAGGACAACATAAGCAGAAACACATGCTCCTCCAAAATTCAGAATTTTAAGAACTTCTTAAGAATACATATGAAATATGTAGTGTAGGGCAGATGTTAACTTTTGTATTTCAAGGTGGTCCTATACACAGAGAGAATCTAAAGAGAGTAAAGGGCTCCTTAAAGGTGTGTCCTCATTTGTATTACCCAAATTCAGTAAAGATTTAGATAATCACTGCTTAGAACATAAACTTAGCAGTTTGGCAATAAAAAGAAATAAAAATGGGAAGAAATGACAAGGCACATTAGTCAAAGGTCAAATTCACACCTCCCATAGACAGCTGTCTACAAAAAAGACCAACATTAAATTCATTGGAAGAAAGAGGAATTGGACTAATTAACTCTGTATTAGATACTATTCATTAGAGGCATATTGTATGATCCTCCCGTTCCAGCATCTTATATCAATTTACAAGCAAGAGACCATTTTCTTAAACAAGTCAGTGATAAAAATTATGGTTTTGCCCAAAAAGTATAATTTTGGAATCTCAGCAAAGGTTTCTGAATAAAGACCTTCCCTTACCCACCAATTTCCATGAGTCTGATGAACAGAGTATCCCACATTTAGTTTGGCCTTTGGCAGCTGGAAGACCTGGTATCCTACAAAGATGAAATCAGATAAAAATGTAAAAAGAATTAAGTTCCCTTACTCAAGCAGGCTCAGACATACTGAATTAGCACAGCTTTATGGTCCAGGATCAGAGTAAACAGCTTTCCTAAGGCAGCAAAATCAATGGAAATATTTTAGATACTTGGCACTCCTTTTTTGAGGGATGGTAGAAGTGGATGCTTGGCATAAATCACCACATAACTATGTGTCACCTTCCAAATTAGAGATCTTCAGACCCTGCAGATTCTTTGCTGGTTTACTGCTTTCCATCCTGGGTTCCATCCTGCTTAGAAGCCTTCCTGATGCTGCAAACTTTGATTTGTCAGAAGGGGAGGGTAACTGCATGAAATTCAAAGATTTAATATTCCACAGTCATAGGAAAAATAAGGCATGTTTTAAAAAAAACAGCATCTCTGTAGAGCTGGAGGATAGCACTCTGGAGGAAGAGAACAGCACATTTTTGGAAAAATCAAGGAACTCCCCACCCTTGCTCCTTAAATTGTTGAGTTTTTCTTTAAGTGCCACCCACTTCAAACACAGACCTAAAGTCTTTTCACATATGTAACTGCTCATCTTACAAAGATACAAGTGCACTGGGCTTTATTTTATTAAACCAAAAATCTTATTCATTTCAAATACATGTTGAAGATCCAGATTAGATTTAGGGTCTCTACATAACAGAAATAAAATGCAGACTCTAAGTATAGATTGCACTACTGAGAGCTTGCACGTATAGAAAAAAGGTAGGATCAACATGATGGACTTTTGGGATGGGTTCAACATTAGGTGGTTAGTCTTGGGAAGTTGCCAGGTGATGTTGAACAGATACCGAAACAGATCCAAGTAAGAGGAGCATGACACTCTCCATCAAGGCTTCTGAAAATTAAGTTAACTTCTGCTTTAAGGAGAAAGTAAGATTTGCCATAGGTTAACTCCTACTGCTTAAAAGCGACTTTTCAACTTTGTCACAAATCGGAGAGCAATGCTTGGATCCTTATTCATCTGAAAGTTAAGGAATCAGCATTAAACCATGGGGATTTCCCACCTTATCAGAAGCACCCCTCCATTCATACCATCAGTGTGTGGATGTACAAGCCTCCAGCATCAAGGCTACAAAGGATCCTGATAAGATGGTGCTGCAGGGCAAGTTAAAGCACCCGATTCACACCTGTGTGGAGCATCCCCACCAGTTCCCTGGTTATCAGACATGACTGCTTTCCGGAAAGACCACAGGAATTAACATATGCCCCAACACTTTACCGGCATATGATCATGGTGACAGGGGAGGAAGGACAAGACACTGAAGCAGAAGCAAGCCTTGGAGAGAGTTTGGTTGATCCTGAGCCCTCCTGTTACCATTTTCAAAATTTGTGACTGGTGAGCACTAAACAGCATTTTCAAAATACCGAGGCTTCCTAAGTACAAGTTTACAACAGCCATCTGCTCCAGTTTGCTCCAGCTGCCAGAAGGGCTCAGCAGGATGGGTGAGACAGAAGAGCAAGTACACTCCTGAGATCCCACTCAAGGACGGTCCCCGAGGAACAGAACTGGGCAAAAACACAGACACTATGACCGGATACTTCCACATATCCCTGCCAAACTCATCGGCTCTGCACGGCGTCACACAGACACACAGAGGCTGTCTCCTTCCCTCAGAAGTTTACAGTCTAACTGCAATAGCCCAGCCTACGTACAGAGACACGAAGGGATTCACTGAGGTTACAATGGGGGTCAGTGGCAGACGCAGACATCAAATGTGAGCCGCAGCAGTCTCCCTGTCATCTGCCTGTCCACTGAACTTTGCTGTCTGTTAACTACAAAGATACATGACAATGTAAGCCTCTGGTGAACTCACATCAAACCAGTCAAGACTGAGTAACTGAGAAGCCTGGTACTGCAAAGAAGACAGAGAGACAAGCAGAAACAAAACCCACAGGCCAATAGGGCAAGACGTGGTCAAAGGTATTTTTTTTCTTTTTTTTTTTCCTGTAAAAGACAGTAAGAAAAACGTTTTCTTCAAGCATTTACACACATATACACAAAGTGCACATTGCTATGAGCTATAATTACACTGCTGGACTTTCAGACTTTTAGACAGTTTAAACTGAAGTATTAATGCACCTTATAGAAAGCATAGCTTTACATTAAAGTTTATCACAGTTTTTCACTCATATATTTCTATTATTTCAGTCCATTCCTCTGGTAGCATTACCAGTGAAGACACAGGAAATTGTCACACAATGCACAGAAACTCTAATGAATAGCAAAGACTGAAAGTACGTTTGCCTGGTCCAAGACAGTTCTTAAATTGCCACAATCCAGTCAATACTGAAGACGGATATTCTAAATATGCTAAAATAAAAACACCTGCACAAAGAACCCCAACCTAAACAAAGATACACAGAGACTATTTCCAAAACAAACACACAACATAAATAAGGTGCATTTTAAAATTATGTCAAGGTGCTAAGGACCAAGAGCACAGATATGACTATTAGCCCCCATGTGTCCTGCCCATGGAGTTTACATTTAGAATTTCCCTGAACTGGAGACATGCTTCAGCAGTTATTCATACCACTGTGCTTAATGGGGAGCATGTCACCTGCACAGAAGGGAGCCCCTTTTCACATACGATTTGAAGTGGTGCCCTTCCAGCAGAAGCTTAACTTGCTTTAGCAAACGCTGCAAAAAAATCTGCCTTAAAGCATGGGATGGGGGGATATACCAAAATGCCAAGTCAGCAGCAGGCTCTTTCTGAGCTAACATCAAACACAAGGAAAATCCACCATGCTCCAGCAACCCCCCTGGGTGAGCCCAACCAGTCTTCCCAGTCTCAGGGGCAGCAGACTGCAGCCTTCAGACCAGGCAGGGAAGAAAAAAGGGATCGTACCTCTAGGAGGCCCAGGCACTTTTCCCATCTGCCAGCTGAATGACATATCTGTTCTCAAAACACCCCTTTTATTCCATATTTATACTCAGGACACGACTCACCTCTTTCCTGAAGTTACTCTTCACTTTAAGAAGTGTGCCTCTACCATTTATTTCCTCTTTTCTCTTGCTTATGGTCCTACACCTAAGAGCATCACTAATATGTCCCACAAATCAGGGGTAAAGCACAGTAGTTGTCTCCAGGCCACCTCTCCAGACCTAATCTAATACAAAATTTAGATTCCCCATAGTGCAATCCCATCTTTTAGCTGGCATACCCTGAAAAGCCATGCTGTCGTAACACCCACAGGCATCCAAATACCAATCAATAGCTGCATCACTTTGCAGAAATAAAGACAGCAATTAGAAGAATTAATCTAAAATACTGCCTATACATTGACCTAAATACATCAGAATAAACTTACCAGCACAGAAAAGCTGTCTATTAGATACCTGTGAAATCTTTGCCCTATGCATATTAAATAGTATCATCCTTCAAGTACTCAGTTTTCTTTCCAATCCATGTAATTTGTACACCAAAGGTGTTTTTATATACTGGACAGCACTAGGGTTCAGTTTCCTTTAACCAGGGGTTATAAATTTGACTAGACAGCGACAACTGCTTTTTAATCTAAGCAAACTGGTATGTCAGAGGCAATCAGTATGGTGAAGCTATCCCAGGAGTATCCTAATAATCCCAATGAATCACTTGGCGTTGTATGAAACTGAATAGTTGAACTCTTGGCACAGAATGTCACAAGCACTTAAAGCAGCAAGTATATGCAGCTGCAAACAGCGAGCTCAGGGACACTTCCCTTCAGTGTTTGTGCTCCTGCTCAACTTCTGCTCTTTTGGCATTAACCAGTTTCCAATCATATCAGCGTATCTAATTTTTTTAAAACAATTTCCCGTGGGAAAAATCTGACACAAAGTTAGGGATGTTATTTGCTATTCCTACCAATGGTAGCACGTTACATTCAGAGAAAAAGATCAGGAAAAATCTGGGAGGGCTCTGATATTAGAGAAAATCTCTCCATAAAAAGTAGTTAATAAAATAAGGAGAACAAAGTGTTTCCGATGAGAGGCTTTTTAACAGACAAATGATTGACACAAAAATGACACTGATTTCAGAGGAAGTATTTCAGTGGACCACTGCAGACCTTCCTAGTGGTGTTTTGAGCCTAATCTGTAGCATTTCAAACATATTAAGTGAGCATTTCAAAAATAATGTTCTCCAACTAAATTATATGCCATTTATGGAAAGATGTGCGATAATGTCATTTTTAACCCAAACTAAAGGAGCAGTCTATCTTAATTCCACTTTTTTTAATATATTCTATTAGTTTGAATTACATGCAGATTTTTAAAACTGAAATTAGAAATACTGCTTTACACAAATAATTAGGAATGTTCCAATCTGCCTAACTGCACAGAGC